>CM022944.1:2462895-2705783 GCA_012931725.1 Litsea cubeba | reverse complement strand
AGGTTAAAATAAATTCAAAAGAACAAAATGGCCTTCAAGTTTTCATAATGGAAATACAAGTTGCCTTGTGGGACGCATCAATTGGGACAATTAACGAATTGATGCAGCATTTCTTTAATGTAAACCTTATCCTCATACATTTATTTATGTTTATTTTTCTTTGACTCTATTCTGCGTCTTTTGGTCAATGTAAAATAAGAAGTCGGCCAATTAATGAAGGGAGATGCTCCTATGAAAGATCTCTCATTTTATATGAGAGATAGGGGGGGGGCCGGTCTCACCTTAAGTTATTGCATTGGATATAGATGTGAGGGCCCCCCACTCACTCTCTCATTTAGGTGAGAGATATCTCTCATAGGATCATCTTCCATTAATGAATCGGTGCAGCATTTGTATGTCCATTAAATTTCAGTTTTAATTGTTATTGATAGTCATTGTTGATATAGAAATGAGAAATGCTGGGAGACTTTTGAAATGGTCAAAGAAAGTAAGTAACCTATCAAAATTTTAATGGACAACTACTGGATAAAATTAATTGCAAGTTGTGCCCAATTTTAATAACCCATTCTGCTGCCATTTATTGAGCACAATGCGGGGAAGTTTGTCAAAATTATAATTCCCTTTGTCTCCCTAGCATTTTCAATATAAACTGGATTAGAGGCCTTATGATCTACAGGCCAGCTTCTAACTTATCAATCAACTTCAAGACCTATAAATTTTGAGTTATTACTAGGTATCATTCTCTCCTTTTTCTCCCAAGTCCATATTCAATGATAGTGCAATTAGGTTGTGGTGTTTGGACGTAAAAGAAATTCAAAACATCCCCTACGCACTAATGGTTTGGATTCCAAAAGCGATGTCCACAATTTTTCAGCTCCCTCAATGTACCATAAAAAAAAAAAAGCATGAAAAATAGATTTTATTCACTATCCTTTAGTCCAAAAGCCATAGAAATGATGCAAGGATCAAGTTTTGCCTCCACGGCGAACCTAGTTAGTAGTTTTAGCTGACTAATGATAGATGGGCCCCATTTACATGCCATGAAGTTTCCCTTTTTTCTGGGCAAAAAAAGAAATATACTATCAATTGGGTGTCACATATTTATGAATTCATATTGCAACTACTGAACCATTTTATGGCCGATGCTGCAGGGCAATACCCAGTATGGTGCGGGAGGGAACAACCCCCAGGTCCAAGGGAATATCACTGGAGTTTACATCAACGCTGAAAGTCAATATTTGCTGATGTTAACATCAATTTGGGAACACAAGAATATCTTGAAGGTACGTCAATTTGGGAACTCAAGGAAATCGTGGTGGTAGATGGACTCGGAAATGTTACACATGTCCCATTTGAAAAAGAATGTTGAAGCTACTACCATCAGTGATTTTACTTATGTCCCGGTTATCCAAGTTTCATGTGTATCTATGTAACTATAAGTTTCATCTACTATCAACATTCTTTTTTGTTTTTTAGGCACCCTACTATCAACTTTCTTACTCAACAAAGTCAAGGTTGTCAGGTTACTACTAGTGATGCAGGAAGTAATGTTGGCCTGAGTTTACTACTAGTGATTAGGTTGTGGGCTTAAGGTTTCTGCCTATTATCCATGAAGCCAAGAGTATGGGCTCAAGGGTTTTTGGCAGGGGTTGACGGTTGATTGAGTTGGGTTACAACAATTGAACCGATGGATTGAGTTTAAAGTCACGTTTGGGTTCAAGTTGTGTTGGGATTGTGTATGGTTTGGGCTCACATTGGCCTCAATCCAACACGACCTGATCCTACTCATATTGAATCTTACTTAGAGGACAAAAAATACCATAATCATATCTCCCATCTGTTGTAACTTGTAAGTGTATTATATATACCATATCTCCCATCTGTCGTAAGTGTATTATATATGTACCATAATCAAGGAGAATCAATACATGGTGAATTTACACTATCTCCCATCTGTCGTAAGTGTATTTATATGTACCATAATCAAGGAGAATCAATACACGGTGGATTTACACATATCTAACTTGTATAAAACAAAATAAGGGCACTTTAAATTTTAGCTGCCAAAAGTTACTTGAAACCAATTGGAGAAAAACGCTTGATCCCACACTTAAGGGCTTTTTTACACAATTCAACAAAACGAAGGATCTTTATATTATTTAATGGTTTTTCTCCACAAAAGGAAAGGGTTTCTTTATAATGTAAAATGACCTTTTGATTTTTAATTGCCACTATGACATGGACTGCACCCGCTACTTTTCTTTTTAAATCTTTGTTTATTATTAGAAAGAAGGGAAAAAGTCATTATCTTTATTTGTATGGGTTTCGCGGACACCATCTTGGAGACTAGTTGTGTTGGGTCAAAGATCTCAGGCGGTGTCCATTAAATCCACACAAATGCACATCGGTTAATTCGGCTGGTTTCGAACATAAGACTTGGCGAGTAAACCCACGCCTTATGCCACTCACCAATTCTTAGGAGGGTTCTATAAAAATCCCTACATACCTATTTCATTATTATGAAACTAAAAAATCCTTTAAGTGTGTTGGCATTGTTGTTGGTTAATACAATCACCCTCTTTCCCATAAAAAGAAAAAGAAAAAAAAAAAGAACGGTCTTCTAATCGATATCAAGTCCTGCCTGTAATCTCTAAAAGTGGGCTCAAAAGGATTTATCTAACATGTTATTCATCCCCACGTCTCCACTCATATCTCTCGTCCAGGAACTACTTTCTCCATTGATATCTCTCATCCAGGAACTACTTGTATTCTATGCAAGGTTAGAAAACTTGTGACTTGGACTCGACTCGTCTAAAGTGAAAAAAAATGACTTGGATAGAGTCAATGCGGAGACTCGGAAGAGTCATGATTTTCTTAATATTTTTTGAAAAATATTAAAAATATAAATCCATTGTTAAAAAATTATAAATGTACATTTATTTACATGCATTCATAATAGTAATTCAAATAATAAGTTTATATGTAAATATGGAAAACACAAGAAAAAAAATATTGCATATCACATAATTTGCTAATCCAAATTTTGAATGTAATATAGTTTCAAATTAAATTTTAGTCGTCATTTTAAATTTATGACTCCAAACCTCATGCATAATTATTTAAAAGTAAATATTAATTATTTAGAATTATATCTACATATGATGTGGATTAGAATGCAAATAACTCAAAATCTTCAATCAAACATAAAAATTCACCCGTACCGAGGAGTTGCCCAATTGGTTATGCATCTCGCCTTATTGCCCAGGTTCGATATCTAGGTAGCCTTCCTCAGGCTTCCTTGCCCATAGTTGGGCTTTCTAATGGATCCCAAGTCCTTGTTTGGATACCAAAAGTAAAATAATAATAATAAAAAAACAGAGAGAGAGAGAGAGAGAGAGAGAGGAGAGAGGGAGAGAGGAGGAGAGAGAGGGGAGAGGAGAGGAGAGAGAGAGAGAGGAAGAGAGAGAGAGAGGAGAGAGAGAGAGAGAGATTTTACTCCAAAACAAGGAGAAAAATAGATCTCTCATCGATGATCATCATGAATTATGTTGATTACTCAATCCACATGAATTAATGTTGATTCCTCAATCCACTGTAGAGTGTCTTCAAACTTTCTGGCAAAGCTGAAATTGATACTTCATTACAATAGTCCTTAATATACAATAAATCCGTAATTACAAGAGTCCTCCTCGCCCTTAAACAATGAGAATTAAAAAAAAAAAAACATTGCCAAAAAGTGAAACAAAAAACAATCTACTGTAATTGGTCAAGATAACCTCGAGGTGGGAACATGGTTTATTATCTACTAGATTTAGTGCACGTAATTGTGTAGCACGGTTTTCCATGGAAAATCTAGAATCATAGGAAATGATTTTCTGCACTACAGGCACATGCACGCTTAGTGTGGCCATTTTCCTTCATGGAAAACGTAAACATCTAATACTATTTTTTTGCGATTCCTCAGAAACTAAATTCCAATGGGGCTTTTGGAAAACACTTCTGCAGGCCAAGGAAATTTTCAAGGTATTGTTTTTTAATTACTTGTATAACAATGTGTGCTTTGTAGTGAGACATTCCAACGGATTCAGACTCTTTAACTTTGTGTTAACGTTACCAGTTATACCCTGTGGTTTTATATGACTTGGTGAATTACTTTAAATATTTCGCTCTCAATCACCTGCATTGGGGCCCATCAAAATATCTATTAGGGCCTTTTTGGTTTAGGGGCCATCAAGGGTGATTTTGTAGCGTAAATTTCTCATTATTTTATTTTTTAAAATTTTAATCATGGGATAACCAAATCAAAACATTAAAAACCAATTTAAACAATTTTTTTAAAAAATATGAAACCCACTGAAATAAATCAATAAAAAGCTATAAAAATATCTGAAAATTCGATGTGCCCATTGAAAGAATATCTTGCTTTAAAAAAAATTGAAGGTGAAATTTGCAATTAATTTTAAAAAAATTCTGATACTTTCTAGATTAATGGTTTTGACCCTCATGTATAGATTTTCTCCTTTCTATCAATGTTTCTTTTCTCTAGCACACATATAAAGAGTGGTTGATATACTTGAGGATCTTGATCTCTAACCACACCCATAGATTCAAGTATCATTCAAATTTAATGAATTAATGCATTCCTTGAAAGCGTTGTATACGTAATTATATATCATTTAAAATTTTCGACAATTGTGATAGAATATCATTTAAAATTCTCAGAAATTTGTGATAGAATATTTTAAAATTTTCAAAAAGCGACTCCTCACAACTGAAACAGCTCATTTATACTTAGAAATCACTTATATTGACTACAGTCTGACAATAAAGTCAATCATAGCGGGCCGTAAGATTAAAATTTTGCAGCAACGTCTTTATAGTGATCCACTTGATTTGCCAGCACATGTATGATTATTTCAGTGGTGGGCCTCACATTGTTCTCCATCTATTTTCTTAAAACTATGTGACTCTTCTATTTAATATATATGTTGGTTTCTGTTCATCCTTCTTCTTTTTCTTTATTTTTTGGGTTTTGTTTTATTAGTACAGTGATTTGGTTGTGGGCTTCGGCTTTCTGCCTATAATCCATGAAGCCAGGGGTCTTGGGCTCAAGGGTTTTTGGTAGGAAATATAAAAGATATCAGGGCTGATCGAGTCAGGTTACAGCAACTACTGAACCTGGGTTGTTGCTCGGACAAAGAGGTCAGTTTAAAAGTTAGGTTTGGATTCAAATTGTGCTGGGATTGTGTGTGTATGGTTGGGTCAAGCTCACATTGGCCTCAACACAATCCGACCTGACCCTTCTCATATTGAAGCCTACTTAGAGGACAAAAAATACCCCCTGCAATACTGTAATTTCTGAACTTTAACCTTGAAAAAGAAACTTTTACCAAAAAGAAACCTTGAAAAGGAAACTATGGTAAAAATACCATGCTAACTCTATTTAGATCAAGGTGAATATTGTAAAAATTCAGACTTGTAATATAGATAATCCATTTAGAATATTGTAACTCACGGAAGCACAGTGAGAATTAGTTCTCACCTTATTATTTACTATATATAAATATGTGGTTGAAGAGCGATTTAGATTAGTCATGCTTTTGTCACACATATATTCAGAGAGCAACATCACTTGCTTGGGAATTTCAATATATATAGCAAATCTTCGTATCAAGAACTATTTCTTTCACAGTTGCTTGACACTTGTCATTTTGAATATCCAAAACCGTTACATGTGTTTGTGGTATTACATAATCTGGATGGTATTGATGCTATTGTTCATCTTTTCCTAATTGTCTTTTAGTTTCTTAACAGGCATGGGTACACGGTGTTCTAATGTTTTCTCGAGGTCGATGTTGGGCAAACGGGATGGTGATGTTATCGAGGAAATCGCCGATCTTAATAATAAAAGAGCAAAGTTGAAGGGAAAAGGGATTTCTAATGCACCGCTGGAGAGAGTTGAACCACAAAATGTAGAATTTAATTCATCAACCGACACTGAGCCTAGATTGCTGAAGATATTAGCGCTTCTAGGAGATGTCAATCCGAAAGATTGGAATTTGGGGAATGGGTGGCATTGGCAAGACAAGAACTCTGAAATTATTGAACAATCGACTGGATCAAGAATCCCACTTGTTTGACATCGTCATTTGGGTAACTGTCTCAGGGGAAGGAAGTCGAAGAAAGGTGCAAATGATATTGCAGATCGTCTGAATTGTACTGCAATAGATATGTCTGACGATCGGCTAAGAGCAAACATATCTCGCCATTTAAGTGGGAAGAAGTTCTTGTTGATTTTAGATGATATTTGGGAAAGAATAGATTTGTCTGAAGTTGGGATCCCAAATCTAAATCAAGATAATGGATGTAAGGTCTTGTTGACCACTCGGGACTTTGGCGTATGTCAGCAGATGGAAACAGATGTGGAAATAGAAATGGAGAAACTAACTAAAAGGAGGCAAGGAGCCTCTTCAATGAAAAGTTGGAGCTGTTGCCACGTCTCCTCATATCGAACCAATTGCTAGAGATATCGTTAAAAAGTGTGGTGGTTTGCCACTTGCCATCATCGTAATTGGTTCATCATTGAGAAGGAAGAGCGATGTTGCTGTATGGAGAAATACGCTAAGGGAACTGCAATTACCATATACATCTCAAATTAAAGGCATGGAAAGGAAGTGTTCTCCTGCTTGAGAATCAGTTATGATCGGTTACCAAATGACTGTGAAAGGAACTTATTTTGTACTGCTCATTGTACCCAGAAGACTTTGGAATATCGATAACTGAATTGGCAGAATATTGTTGGTTGGAGGGGTACATTCAAGGAGTTGATAGCATTGAAAAGGCACGGGATGTTGGTCACCACATGGTAATGAATCTTGTCGATGCATCATTGTTGGAGAGAGGTGTTTTGAAGCATTTGTCAAAATGCATGACATTATAAGGGATTTTGCATTGAAAGAAGCTTCAGGGTTCTTAGTAAAAACCGGTAGGCATGTCAACCAACCACCAGAGGAGAACGAATCGTTGCAATCAAAAAGATATCATTAATGCAATGTAGTTTGGGCTGTTTGCCGGAGAGGCCAAATTGCGGATCTTTGTCAACGTTATTGCTGCAATCTAACTATCAGCTAACAATGATCCCCGATTCCTTCTTTGAATGTATGCATTCTCTATGTATTCTAGACTTGAGTCGGACAGAAATAGAGTCCTTGCCCGTCTTCCTTGTGAACTTGGTTAATCTCCGCGGTCTCTATTTGAGGGTTGTTTAAAATTACAAGAACTTCCATCCAATAGGAGCGCTCAAGCATCTCGAGGTGCTTCATTTGGGAGGGCTCCACAGCAATTAGATATCTGCCTAGAGAGGTTCGGAGAGCTACTCGTTTGAAACGTTTGATAGTGGGATTTCAATACCGCAACCGTTCTCGAAATGATGGCGAGGACACTAAAGAATGGAACATAAGTTGAGAGTTCCAACTGGAATAATTCCAAAGCTTCCATATTTAGAAGAAGTGAGCTGTATGTCACTGTTAGTGGTGATTGTTATGAAAAGGAACAGTGGGATGATGAACGCATGAAAGTCGTGGTAAAGAAATGTGCACGTTGGAACATCTTACTTATCTCGATGCATACTTTCCAAAGTGGAGTGTCTCGAGCATTTTATAGCTAATAGCAAATCGGTGAAAGCAACCTCCTCCTCCTCCTCCTCCTCCTCCTCTTCCTGGTTTAGGAGATTCCAGTTTCGGGTTGGCACAGAGATACGGATACATCGGGTTGTTTTATGTTTGATTCTGGGAAAGATGTTTGATATATAAGGTGGTCTGGGATGTCACATGCCGCCGCCATTAAGGAGACTCTTGCTCATTCTTCCTTTTTCATCTACAGGATCATCCCACCATAAAAAAGCTATCTGAGTTGGGGCCTGGCAAACATGAATGAGCTGAAAGAATGTTGGATCATTGGCTGTGATAAGATGGAAACTCTCTTTGATGGAGATGAGCAACAGGAGACTTGTGCACGGCTACCCACTTGGAGAGGCTTGAGATTAAAGCTCTTCCTGAATTGAGGAGCTTATGCGATGGTCCATTGTTGCCCCGGAAGCTTCTCCAAACTAAGATATCTGGATTTAACTCGCTGTAAACAACTTGAAGAAGGTTTTCCAATTGGGTATTATTCGACAACTCTGCAGTTTAGAATTCCTCTCGGTCCGTCAATGTTCGGCGATGGAAGAGATCATAGAAATTGAAAAAGGAGATTGTATAATAATGATAGACTCATCCTCCCTAATATCAAGATTATTTCTGTCGTTTATCTTCCAGAATTGGTTAGCATTTGCCGAGGGTTTTCTAATTTCGAATGGCCATCACTAGAAATTATTGATATTTTCGAAATGTCCCAAGTTGAAGAGTCCTCTCATTCCTCTCCATGGCAACCATATTGTTGCAACCATCAATAAGGATGATTGAATGCGAGAGATCATGGTGGGAAGCATTGGAGTGGGAAGACAAATGACATCAAGCAACTACTCCACCTTTCAATATGAAAATTGAATTGGCTAGGTAATTTCATGACATGTTCCTTAATCTTCTCTCTGCCTCTTGTTTATAGATCTCGGGTACAACGGAACAAGACAATCATCAGTTGGATCAAAAACAGGTAAAAAATCTCCTTGAAATCTCCTTGAAATATGCACTGTGTTTTTTGTTTGTTTAATTAATGAGGTGCTTAGAACACAGAATCACAGGCGTAGACTGAGTCTGGAAGTTGACTTACGAACTCAAAAAAGAGAGTGATGTCTCGCTTTGTTTAATGATATGCAAGGCCAAAAAGATGGATAGAGATTGAAAACAAAAACCCCGCATCTTTTTGTCTTTGTTGCATAAGATGGAATTCAATCTCATCTGCCCACAAAGTGTTTGATGAAATGTCTCAAACCAGTTCATCCTTTTTGAAAGATGCTTGTCCCCTTGAATGGGCGTTCTGTCACCATCTCTATTGCAAGTTTAGATAAACTATTGTTCTCGCTACAGCTAAAGTCATGCTTGATCTTCTAGGACTTTTTTTTTTGAAGTGTTTCCTATTGTTTGTATGCTTGCATTTGAAATTCTGCCATAATTTATCATGCTCAATTTAGCTTCATCTATAAGGTTATGCAATCATTTAATTTGTCTATAAGAAATCACATTCACATGGAATTTTTCTTTGACAATAAATTTGCTCAAGAAGTTTATCATGGTTTATATTTTGTATAAAATATATTCCGTAAGAATGTAAGAAACCTGATCTATTGCTTTCTGTGTGTCAAGTGTTTGTATAATGAATGGAGGGACGTATTTGGTTGGACTTTCGATTTGCATTGGCTACTTGCAAGATCGTAAAAAGAGCTTGAGTGGACCAATTTACAAAAGAAAATTTCACAGCACCACCAGTCTTTCATTGATTGGTTTTTGTTCTCTCTTTCTGCTGTTATTATTATCGTTGTTATTATTATTATTATTTTAATTTGGAAAATAGTTGTGCAAAACCAAGTTCCTAATCTACTAAAATGTCTGGAGAAATAATTGTGGAGCCTTGTTACCCTTCTATATGATATTTCAACCAAATTGGAAAGGTCTCTTGTTTAAGGTCCTGTTTGGATGTCATCTCTTTTTCCTTTTATGAGTGAAGTGGTTTTCTTATGACCAATATGTCTAAGGTGAACTGAGCCATGTTTTTCACATCTTAGGGTGAAATATACTTGCATAAAAAAAGAAGTCTGTTTAGTATAGGTGGCCTTTGTATGGCTTTGTTCTATTTTGTCTGCAACATGTAGTCAAGGAAATGAGTTTCTATTAACAAAAAAAAAAAGACAGAGAAAAAGAAAAATAATATATGTTGAGATGATATTGAGTGGAAATATCTTCCCTATATTTCTAATCATAATCGACTCTATCTCATCCATTTACGATCGGCTTTGAGTACTAGATTTTCTCTTGCAATTAGGTTTGAATGTGTCTCTCCATTTGTTATAGGTAAAGGGTGCCAGTTATAGGATACTATGATTATCTAAACTGTGTTGTTGCTCAATCACATGGATAGAATTTTTAATTGTTTTATTTATAAAAAATTGATTGGTGACATTCTGCATATCTTCTCTGGGTTTGAACACATACAAAGCACATGGCATATGAATAAGTTGTTGGTCTTGTACATGCAAGAGGAACTTTGTTACTTACCACCAGTGCTTGATCCCATTTCTGTTTCTGTTTTGTTTGGTTAGGAAAGTTGCATTTCTGTTTGTTATGGTGTGAGTTGTCAATGTTTGTGTTTGTGTAGGTATTAGTGAGTGAGTTGTTTGGCCTGTTGCCAAAATATTAGCTACTGCAGTTACTGGGGGTGTGAAGAGTCGTGGGTTGTTGCTAACTTGTAGGAAGTGATGGATAGTATATTTAATGTCTATTTTTAATAGATAATGCATCTGCTTTCCCTGTGTTACTCAAACTAAGGAGGTTAGTTACCCCCAAAGTAGCCACTGTCTCCCAAAATGGCAAAGAAGCAGCAGTCATGTAACAAAATTTATCTATGCCTTTACTCTTAAGTTGTTGGTTTTGTATGTGTTGAAGTTGATATCATACTTCCCTATTTATAAATTCTTGTTTTGTCCTGCACTTGCATTGTAATTTAACTGGCATTGTGCTTCCAAACAGGCCCTAAATCTCCCAGGGGAAAATGTCTTTTCATATTAAGTTAGGATGTTTACTACTTTATTTAGTTTTGTCAAGTCTATATTGAGAAAGGAATGTTAGTATGAGTGACCATTCAAAAAAAAAAAAATGTTAGTATGAGTGTGGTCTTTTTCTAGTCTTTGAGAGATAATGGGATTTTATTAGAACTTCATTGAATCGGTCAAAATGATTAGTAGTTTCAGTTCTTTACTGCTTTATATTCTTTCACTGCAAGCACTTGCTTTCACATATTGACATTTTATCTTTTAGGTCATTTGAGAACTTATGCGCTGGCTTCTTTTTTGCTCCGGTACTTCGTATATTACAGTTATTAGAAGTGATCATTACTTTTCTTTTTATTGCAAAAGATCTATCTACTCTTACTAATCTCATCTTATAACTTGAATGGTTAAATATTTTCCGTGTTGTCTTCATCATTTTATGTTTGTCTATAATTTCATGAGCATGACCATTCAGTTGCAAGATGATATTTGAATACTTCTAGCCTATTATTCTCTGTCTTTATTTTTCATTTATTTTCTTACTCAGGAAAGTGGATGCTCCCATTTTGATTAGGTTTTGAGATGGTAAACATGCATGCAGTGGTTCTCAGTGGCATAAATTTGATAGTACTCAATGGTGGGGGCAAAAAATCAGAAGCAGGGCCATTTATTACTTGGATGGGATGCTAATGTTGGAAAGTGCTAAATCAAATATGACCTCACCTTGGTAAGTTTTTGGTAATGGAGATGTTTTAGGTTTTTGTTCTTGGCGATTCTCCAATGGCTTGTGGAATTCATCTTGGTTTTGTTGAAACCTTTCATGATACAAGTTTGTAAATATTTTATCTATTTCACAATTTAATTCCTTGATACAGAATGGCTGCTTTACCGGTCAGATTGGCATCCTAACATTCATACCAAATAGAATCAGCTTGTCCACAATGATGCTTCCAGGGTTTATTATGGAATCCTATCAAGAATGCTGTCATCCCCCCGTTTGTTCTTACTTGACAAACAAGAACATTGAATTTTCTTATTATTCTTCATGGAAGATGTGGGGATACTAAAAAAACTTTTGATTTTACTTTTACAATGTTTGACAATGATGTTGTCAATATCTGTTTGAAAGATAATCCAGATTCATCTTTCTTAAGAGATGGCATGTTCAAGGTTAGAAATAATGAAAGCCCAAAATTTGGCAAATAGAAAACAATGCTTATGAAACCAGGTACATTCTATTCTATCTAATGGGCAAAAAACAAAAAGTTCTGATGCATTCTATTCTATCAGATGCACAGGAAAAAAGGGATGAATCTAGAGGAATGGGGGAAGTTCATGCTGTGTCAATATTATACGACACCCATAGAAGGTATATTCTTATACTACATCATCATTCACCACCATCATTAAAGCTCTGTCCCAACTACTTGGGTCGGGTACATGAAAATTCCAATTCCCTATTTCAATCTATCCATTATGTCTACATAGCTCATAAATTTCAATTGTACTCCATTAACTAGCAAAAATAGATCAAGGATTGAAATTGGTGAAAGGATTTGTTTGTTGATTTTATGATAAGAAACTGTTTTAGTTTGTACCTTGTACAACTGATGGGGGTTCCAATGATGCATTGATGCAATGGTGTAAATGAGTAAAAGCACCTACTGGTGCAATGAACTTGACAGCAATCTGAATTTCCTCCCCTTTTTTCACCCTTCTTATATGGCTGCGAATGTGATACTTGGGCCTAGGGACATTTATCTTGGACTATTCAACATTGAAATTGAAGCTTGCGCAATATCGCACACAAGATATCTTGGGACCATGTGGGCAGTTGTGACGTTTGTGTCCAGTGGGTAGCTGTATGTTTGTGGCCACAGCTTTCGTCTGTGTGACCATGGTAAAAGTCTTCTTGCACAAGATCTCACACTAGTTGTCACGGTCTGTAGTGCCTTATCTTTTAAATTTTTTATTAATAGTCAAATGGTCCTTCAACGTGCAAATCTGGATGGCAGGCAATCCCATTGGAAATGTATTCTTGGATTCACCGGCTTATCCATTTTAAGAATATTTTGCGCACCACTTTGCCATACTGTCGTTGAATATGACTGATATATTATAAAGTTTAATTAAAAACCAAGTATTGATTACTACATAGAGAGATATTCCCTAGTTTGAAGGTAATCATTATAGCAAACTCGCAAGGTTTTGTTTCAATTAACATCCCATTATTTGTTTCCAGTTGTTTTCCATATATTGGGAGACCTGAAAAAATCTATTGAATGGTCATATCATAAGCTTTAAAACACGATCCATAGATGTAAAACAATATTTCATTGTTGAAGTGTCCAACAGTTAGGTAAACATGACTAGAAAACGAACAATAGATTTTTGGAAAAATTCATTACAATGAGTAGATGTTGTCCCAAACCCATATTGATTCATATCTTCTATCAAGCCCAATTATATTATATAAAGCCGGCGGATTCCAATTGCCAATTCCTTCCCAATTGAGATTGATTTTGACCGTCTTATAATTTTTGATCTCTTGCTAATATCAGGCCCTACTAACTAATGGCCCATTAATCATACTAAGTAATGGCCCATTTAACATTTATTCCATGAGTGGAGATGACTGTTTCAAATGCAACCCAGAACCGTAACTCCTTTCCTCTTTGTTTCCTCTTAGCCACAAACATTACTCTTCTCATAATTCTCATCCTCTTCATTCCTTGCATTTCAAAAACGGCTTGACGTCATTGATAAGATGCAAAACTCTCAGTAACTCTCTCCATCGATCTCTCCAACAAGTCACTGCGCTATTTCCCTTCTTTCTATCTTCTTCACTGGTTTGGACACATACAAAGCACATGGGAACATGATGTAGCGGAAACGTCTACGAGGAAGATCCACATGGAAGGCTGAAAGACAACCCTCTATTAACCTGTTGATTTGGCTTAGAAATACCAGGAAATAGGCATCAAAGTTCGTTGATTCAATAGAATACCGAACGTTGGAAGAGACAAAGGGGAAAACCTCTGCAAATTTTATTCAATAATTCTTGCTTCGCCATCAGGCTTACAAAGGGTATAAATATAACCCTAAAACGAAAAAAGTAACAAGATAAATCGAAAATACTCTAAATATTCAAATTTTTCCAAAAAGGAAAGATTTGAGATAATGACACCACTAGATAGTATTAATAGAAACTAAATCAACGCAAAAACGGTAACCTATTTTGACCTTCCTACTAAAAGTTATTAACAAAACAAAATTTACCAAAAATAGGAAAAACGCCCTTTTCAGGGCCTAAACAATGGAATTTGCCCAAAAAAGGCCATGCGTCAACGGCGAATGCCACTGAGTTGTTTCCATTGGCCCGTTTCCACCGAAAAAACGATGTAATTTCGCAAAAAACGGACACTTCGAAAAGTTGCCCCAAAACATTATTTGGCCTTCCGTCGGTCCCACTTTTCCATGAATTCCAACCCTTTCTGCACTGCATCATTCTCCCCAGGGTGGAGAAAATTCGTCCTCGAATGCCAGTGGTATCATCTTCCGAAGAATCTCCAAAGTAAGGAATCAAATGCTTCACGTGAACACATCAGTTAGTTCCGAATATGATTGGCAATTGCAAACGATATGCGTTGGGATTAATCTTCTCAATGATCTCAACAGGTCCAATCTTCTTAGCAGAAAGTTTGTTGTAGTCGCCCACAGAAAATCGATCCTTGGTCAGGACTGCCCAAACAAAGTCACCCACCTCAAAACTCCACATGGCGACGCTTCTTATCAGCAAGCATCTTATACTTAGCAGCTGCCTGAACTAGATTATCATGAACCTGCCTGTGAATTGCTTGTAGACCATCAACAAACTCTGCAGCCTTGCCATGGACTCTAATCTTGCTAGGCCATGGAATCAAAATAAGAGGACCACGAGGAAGCATGGAGTAGACTACCTGGAAAGGACTGAATCCGGAACTCCGGTTAACAGCATGATTATGAGCGAACTCCGCTTGACAAAGCTTTTGATCCCAAGATTTAACATGATCACCTGTTAAGCATCGCAACAAATCACCAAGGGAACGATTCACTACCTCAGTTTGCCCGTCAGTTTGAGGATGATAGGCACTGCTGAAGTCGAGTTTGGTGTTAACCATCTTCCAAAGACTGCGCCAGAAATGACTAAGGAAGCGAGTTGTCTCGATCGGACACAATAGAAGAAGGTAACCCATGGAGACGATAAATTTCTCGAAAGAACAGCTGAGCAACGTGCACTGCGTCAGTGGTCTTCTTGCAAGGGATGAAATGCACCATCTTTGAAAATCGATCAACCACCACATAAATAGAATCATTTCCCCGCTGCGTTCTTGGCAAACCTAGTACAAAAATCCATACTCACATCAGTCCAAGGTTGGGTAGGAATAGGCAAGGGCATATACAACCCGGCATTAGTAGCTTTTCCTTTTGACACTTGACAAATTCTACACCGCTCCACAAAACGCTCCACCTCTTTGCGAACAGTAGGCCAGAAGTAAGACTCGTACTAATGCCAAAGTGCGATCCCGACCCACATGACCTTCACCATGAAGCTCCTTAATAATCTGCGGGCGCAAACTACAATCGGGAACACATAATTGATTTCCTTTAAAAAGAAACCCATCATGTAAGAGAAAGTCTGTCCGCTCACCCGCCCGCACAGCAGTCATAATAACAGAGAAGTAGGGGTCCGTGTCAAACAGATCACGAAAAGAATCAAACCCAGGTACCTCTACTCTCATAGTGGTTAGAAAACTGCTCCGTCGGCTAAGAGCATCAGCAACTCGATTGGAAGTCCCCGCCTTATGCTTAATAACAAATGTAAACTGCTGTAAGTAGGCAGACCAAGAAGCATGTCGGGCTGAAACCTTATCCTGATTATGGAGATGCTTTAAAGCATCATGGTCAGTATAGAGGATGAACTCCCGATGGAAGAGATAATGCCGCCAATGCCGAACTGCTTGTACCACCGCATAAAATTCAATATCATAGGTATTATATCGCACTCGAGAGCCTGAAAGCTTCTCGCTAAAATAGGCCACTGGTCTACTATGCTGACTCAAGACTGCTCCAATGCCAACTTTTGAAGCATCACAATGCAACTCAAAAGGCTGGAAAAAATCAGGCAACACCAATATAGGTGCGGTAGTTAGACGCGTTTTGATAAGCTGAAACGCCGCTTCTGCTGCTTCTGTCCAATGAAATGTACCCCCTTTCATACAATCAGTCACAGGTGCCATAATACTGCTGAAGTGTGGTATGAAACGCCGATAAAAAGGCTGCAAGTCCATGAAAACTTCGAACATCAGTGATGCTGTGTGGTTGTGGCCAGTGTTTTATGGCCTCAATCTTGGACTCATCCACTGCTAACCCTTTCTGCACTGCATCAGAACATGAATAAATTGTTGGTCTTGTATATGCAAGAGGAAATTTTTTATGTACCACCAGTGCTTGATCCCACATTCTATTTCTATTCTGTTTGGTTAGGAAAGTTGTGTTTCTGTTTGTTATGGAGTTATGGTGTGAATTGTCCGTGTTTGTGTTTGTGCAGTTATTAGTGGGTGAGTTGTTTGGCATGTTGCCAAAATATTGGCTACTACAGTTACTGGTGGTGTGAAGAGCCGGTAGGTTATTGCTAACTTGTAGGGCTGATTGATGGTATATTAATGTCTGCTTTTTAATAGATAATGCATCTATTTTCCTTGTGTTGTTCAGACTGATTAAGGCCACAGTCTGCCAAAATTGCAAAGAAGCAGCAATCATGTAACAAAATTTATTGTTTGGCTTGCTGCAAAAATATTAGCTATTGCAGTTGCTGGTGGTGTGAAGAGTAGTGGGTTGTTGCTGACTTATAGTAAGTGATGGATGGTGTATTTAATGTCTTTTTTTTTTATGAATCTCTTTTCCTTGTGTAATTCAAACTAATTAAGGCCATTGTCTGCCAAAATTGCAAAGAAGCAGCAGTCATGTAACGAAATTTATGTGTCTGCAATTGAGAAGTTTATGCCTTTACTTCAAGCTGTTGGTTTTGTATGTGTTGAAGTTGATTTCGTACTTCCATACATGTTTATAGATTCTTGTTTTTCTTGCACTTGCATTGCAATTTAACCTGCATTGTGCTTCCAAACAGGCCCTCGTCTCCCAGGGAAAAATAGTCTTTTAATATTTAGTTAGGATGTTTATTGCTTTATTTAGTTTTGTCAAGACTATATTAAGAAAGGAATGTTAGTATAGTATGAATGACCATTCAAAAAAAAATTTGTCAGAATGAGTGCGGGCCTTTTCTAGTTTTTGAGAGTGGAATTCTATTAGAACTTCATTGAATCAAAGGTCATAATGGTCAGTAGTTTCACTTCTTTACTGCTTTATATTCTGTAACGGCAAGGACATCTTTAGCAATTGGACATTTAATCTTTTAGATCATTTGAGAACTTATTTCTTTTTAGCACATTTATTAGAAGTGATCATTACTTTTCTTTTTATTGCAGAGGCTATACCTATTCTCACTAGTCTCATCTTATAAGTTGAATGGTTAAATATATTACGTGTTATCTTCATCATTTTATGTTTGTCTATAATTTCATGAGCATGACCATCCAGTTGCAAGATGATATTTATTTTCTTACTCAGTGATCAACACTTAAATGTGCAACGCTTAACCTCAAGACTACTGTGTCATCAAGTAGTAAAGGACTAAAGAGTCCGGATTATCGATCCCACAGAGAGAAGATAGAACAAGCAATGAATCCAATTAAATGAGAGTTAAACCAAGATATAGCTAATATAAACAATTGAAGTGAATAATTAAAACTAATAAACTATGCAATGTAAACAACTAATTAAAAATCTAAAATATAAAACTAATAAGATCTAAGCTAATCTAACAAGCTACACTAAACTAGTGGATGAATGGTGGTGGAAATGAAAGACTTAAGATGAAGATGTGGTGTGAAATGTGTATGATTTTAAAACAAGTTGTGTAAAATGTGTATCTAACAATCTAGAAGTGAAAAAATAACAAATAAAATTAACAACAATCAAAATAAGAGATTAGGCAATCCAAAATCCACTAAGTATGTAATTAATCTAATTAATCCATGTTCTAATTCAACTCCAAAATCTACAATCCAATTAGCAATCTCTTGCCTAATTGGATTGGATGATATAACAATGAAGATTAAAGTAAAGAAAATCAAAAGCCAAGATCCTAGATCATTGCCTAACTACCCTAACAATTAATCATCAAAATCAAGTTACAAAAGATTAAAGATAAGGGCTCTAGAGCATGCTATGTGAGAGAACTTAATCCAACTACAAAGCATCAATTGAGATTATTCAAGCTTCAAGTGTAGAGATAAAGTATGAGAAATGAGAGAGAATAGCACAATTAGATCTAAAATCCACTAATCAATTAAGGCACAAGTAAGGAATTTAAACTAAAACATGCATGTAATTGAACTAATCACATTACTTGGCTTCAAAAGGAGAGCCTAATCCAAGAGCTTTAGCCACTAAACATTAAGAAAGAGCTCCAAATCTTCATTAATGTTCTTCAGTTACACTCTCTCTAGATTAGTTACAAAGAAGCTCCTAATTACAATCTAAAAGTAAAAATAAAATTGCAAAATGACTAACTTGCCAAAAGATTTCTCTCCCCTTCACTCTACAAATACATTTCAATTTATAGGAACATTAAAAACATTTGATTGGCTCATTTCATTTCACAAGGATTGCTTCCATTTGATTGGTTGCAACTTGAAGGCTTATGATTCGTTCATTTGCTTTCACATGGATTGCTTGAATTTGACTTGGAGGCTTTTCATTGGCTCTTTTGCTTTCACATGAATAGCTTCCATTTGATTGGTTGCAACAAACTTTCCTTCCAAAAGCATATGTGCCTTTTGGTTTATGTGGTCCTTCATTTTGGAGGCTTTTGATTGGCTCATATCAATTGTTGGGATTTGAACCCATAACCTATTTCATACCAACCCAAGTTCTAACCAATACACCAACCACTCCTTTGTGTTAGAAAATGACTTCTTTTATCCTTAAAGTCTTCTCCTATTATTTTGGAATTCTTCAACACTTCACCAAGATTTCTTCATGTAACTTCTTTATTAAAATCTCTTCTTGATGCATTGGGACACTAGCCGGAAGGTTGGGGTAGTCGCGGGGTCCACCTACACAAAAGAAATTACATAAAAATGTGCTACAAATAATTGGATTTATGCAAGATAATCCGATAATTCGTTAATGTGATAGAAGGATAAAATCTCCGTGTAAAGAAGATGATATGCATATGAGATGCTGATAAAACTCGGACTAATGAGGGGTAAAATATGTAATATTTAACAGTCATCACTCAGGACAGTAGATGAACCCATTCTGATTGGGTTTTGAGATACTGGTTGGTTCTCGATGGCAGTAATTTAATAGTACTCAATTGGTGGATGTGAAAATCAGAAGCAGGGCCATTTGTTTATTTGGATGGGATGCTAATTTTGGTAAGTTATGATAATTGGAGATGTGTAGGTTTTGTTTTTGGCGATTCTCCAATGGCTTGTGGAATCTAGATTATGTTTTGTAGAAACCTATCATGATACAATTTTGTAAAATTCTATCTATTGCACAATTCAATTCCTTGATACAGAATGGTTGTTTTACAGGTTCAGATTGGCATCCTAATATTCATACCAAACAGAATCACCTTGTCCACAACGATGCTCCATGGTTTATTATGGAATCCTATGAAGAATGACATCATCCCCCATGTTTGTTCTTCCTTGACAAGCAAGAACTATTGAATTTCTTATTATTCTTCTTGGAAGATGTGGGGATACTGAAAAACTTTTGATTTTACTTTGTAGATTTGACAATGATAGTGCCGATATTTGTCTAAAAAGATATCTGGATCCATCCTTTCTTAAGATGGCATGCTCAAGGTCAGAACTAATGAAGCCCAAAACTTGCGGAGAGAAAAACAATGCTCCCAAAAGCAACGTAAATTCTATTATTATCAAATAGACAGAAAAAAGAAAAGGTCTTATGCATTCCATTCTAATTAGATGCACAGGAAAAAGGGATGAATCCAGAGGAGTGGAAAAGTTCATGCTGTGTCGCTATTATGGCACCATAGAAGGTATATTCTTCGACAACATCACCATCACCACCATAATAAAAGCTTTGTCTCAACTACATTGAGGTCGGGTACATGAAAATTCGGGTTCCCCATTCCAATCTATCCATTATTTCTACATAGCTCCTAAATTTAAATGTATTCCATTAACAAACAAAAATAGATGGAGATTGAAATTGTGAACGGACTTGTTTGTTGATTTTATGATAAGAACATGTTTGTAGTTTGTACCTTATACAACTGATGGGGGCCCGATGATGCATTGATGCAATGGTGTAAATGAGTAAAAGCACCTACTGGTGAAATGAGAACCCTTTTTCTCCCTTTCTTATATGGCTGCGAATGTGATGCTTGAGGTGCAGGTACATTTATCTTGGATTGTTCGACATTGAAATTGAAGCTGCGCAATATCGCACACAAGTTGTCTTGGGACCATGTGATGTGGGTAGTTGTGACGTTTTGTGTCCATGTGGGTAGCTGTGACGTCTGTGACCATACCTTTCGTAGTCTTCTCGCATAAGTTCTCACACAAGCTCTCATGGTGTATAGAATCTTCTTTTTTTTTTGTTTATTTTTTTTTAATCAAATGGTCCTTCAATGTGTAAATTTGGATGGCAGGCAATCCCCTTGGCAATGTTTTCTTGTATTCACTGGCTTATCCAGTTGTATTAATATCTTGTACACAAATTTGCCATATTATTGTTGAAAATGATGGCGAGGATAGTAAAGAATGGAACATGAAGTTGAGAGTTCCAACTGGAATAATTCCAAAGCTTCCATATTTTGAAGAACTGAGCTTGTATGTCAATTTTGAAAATATGTTTTTTGATAAGGAACAGTGGGATGATGAAAGCATGGAAGTCGTGGTTGATGAAGTGTGCAGGTTGGAACATCTTACTTATCTCGATGCATACTTTCCAAAAGTGGAGTGTCTCGAGCATTTTCTAATGAGAAAATCGGTGAAAGCAACCTCCTGGTTTAGGAGATTCCGGTTTCGGGTTGACACTGAGATAGGGGATGGACGGTTGGTTCATCATCAAGGTCCACATCAAGAATGGGAAAGATGTTTGGTATATAAAAGTGGTCTTGGGATGTCACATGCTGCCATTATAGAGACTCTTGCTTATTCTTCCATTTTTCATCTACAGGATCACCGCACAGCAAGAAAGCTATCAGAGTTTGGCTTGGCAAACATGAAGGAGTTGAAAGAATGTTGTGTCGAACGTTGCAAAAAGATGGAAACTTTCTTTGATGGAGATGAGCAACATGAAACTTGTGCACTGCTACCCAACTTGGAGATTCTTAATCTTCTTAATCTTCCTGAATTGAGGAGCTTATGCGAGGGTCCATTGTTGCCCAGAAGCCTCTCCAAACTAAGAGTTCTATATTTATTTAATTGTGAAAACTTGAAGAAGGTTTTCCAATTGGGTATTATTCGACAACTCTACAGTTTAGAATCCCTCGTGGTTTGGAGTTGTGGGACGGTGGAGGAGATAATAGGAATTGAGGAAAATGTTATAAGTAATAATAATGATAGACTCATCCTCCCTAAATATCAAGGAAATTCGTCTCATGGATCTTCCGGAATTGATTAGCATTTGCCGAGGGTTTTCTAATTTCGAATGGCCATCACTAGAAAGTATTTATATACAGCGATGTCCCAAGTTGATGAGTCTCTCCTTCCTCTCCAATGGCACCGATATTGTAGCACCTGCACTAAAGAAGATTTATTGCAATGATAGTTCATGGTGGGAAGCATTGGAGTGGGAAGACAATGACATCAAGCAACGACTCCAATCTCATTTCGTCGATGGAAGGATCTAGGCGATGATGAAATTGTCGCTGCCTGCCTTGGCTTTGGACCATACAAGTGTTGAAACATTTCCATTTGGTCTCTATATTGAAATTTCAAAGCCATTTCGGTTCTGTGTTCCCTAGTCTCTGCAAGCAGCTCATCATTTCTCTTCATTGTCTGCAACATATCACTGTTGATCAAGACGTAAATAAGCACACGAACAAGACAATCATCAGCTGGATCAAACAAGTAAAAATCTCCTACATTTCTTAAATTATTTCTCTTCTCTTGTCGTCTTCGTCTGCAATACTTACTTTGAAATATGCACTGTGTTTTTTTTTTTTGGCTTTTTTTTATTAATGGGGTGCTTAGAACACGAAATCACAGGCCCAGACTCAGTCCGGAGGGTGACTTAAAAACTCAAAGAAAGAGATGATGGTCTCCCTTTGTTTAATGATATTCAAGCCCAAAAAAAGGGATAGAGATTAAACACAAAACCCCCCACATCTTTTTTTGTCTTTGTTGGATAAGATTGAATTCGACCTCATGTGCCCACAAAGTGGTTGATGAAATGTCTCAACCAGTTCATCTTTCTTGAAAGATGCTTGTCCCCTTGAGTGGGCATTCTGTTACATCTCTGTTGCAAGTTTAGAAACTATAATTCTCACTACGGATAAAGTTATTGCTTGACCTTCTAAACCTTTTTTTTTTTTAATTGTTTCCTATTGTTTGTATGCTTGCACCTGAAATTTTCCATTAATTAATCATGCTCAATTTAGTTTCGTCTATAAGGTTATGCAATCACTCTGTCTATATAAAATCACATTCACATGGAATTTTTTTTGACAATAAATTTGCTCAAGAAGTTTATCATGGTTTATATTATGTTTTAAATATCTCCTGTAAGAATGTAAGAAAACTGATCTATTTCCTTCTGTGTGTGCAAGTGGTTGTATAATGAATGAAGGGGCCTATTTGGTTGGACTTTTGATTTGCATAGGCTATTTGTAAGATCGTAAAAAAGAGCTTGAGTGGACCAATTTACAAAAGGTAAGTTCGCAACACCATCACTCTTTCATTGAGAAGTTTTGGTTCTCCTTTTTCTGTTGTTATTATTATTGTCATTGCTATTATTTTTTTTATTTTTTATTTAGGAAATAATTGTGCAAAACCAAGTTCCAATTCAACTAAAATGTTTGGAGAAATAATTGGTGGAGCCTTGTTGCCCTTCTATATGATATTTCAAGTTTCAACCAAATTGGAAAGGTCTCTTGTTTAAGGTACAGTTTGGATGCCATCTGTTTTGCCTTTTATGAGTGAAGTGGTTTTCTGAGGTGGACTTGAATCATCTTGTTCACATCTTAGGGTGAAATATATGTGCATAAAAAAATAGAAGTCTATATGATATAGGTGGCCTTTGTAGGGCCTTGTTCTATTCTATCTACAAAATGTCGTAAAAGAAATGAGTTCTGTTAAAAAAGAAAAGAAGATCTGTTGAGATGATATTGACTGTAAATATCCTCCCCCATTAGTATGGCTTTGAGTACTAGTTTTCTCTTGCAATATGATTGAATGTGTCTTTTTCATTTGTTATAGATAAGAATTACCATTTATAGGATACTATGACTATTTAAACTGTGTTGTTGCCCAATGACATGGATAGGATTTGTATTTTTTTACTATTTTATTTATAAAAGTTGCCTTGTGACATTTTGTGCATATCTTCTTTGGTTTGGCCACATACAAAGCACATGGGAACATGAATAAGTTGTTGGTTTTGTATATGCAAGAGGATTTTTTTTTAGTACCACCAGTGCTTGATCCGTGTTCTGTTTTTGTTCTGTTTGGTTAGGAAAGTTGTGATTTTGTTTGTTATGGAGTTACGGTGTGATTTTTCCATGTTTGTGTTTGTGCAGTTATTAGCGGGTGAGCTGTTTGGCCTGTTGCCAACATATTGGCTACTTCTGTTACTGGTGGTGTGAGGAGTCATGGACTATTGCTAACTTGTAGGAAGTGATGGATCGTATATTTAATGTCTGTTTTTTTTTTAATGGATAATGCATTTGTTTTCCTTGTGTTACTCGAACTTACTAAGGAGGTTGGCTACCCGAAGTAGCCACTGTCTACCAAAATTGCAAAGAAGCAGCAGCCATGTAACAAAATTATATATGCCTTTGCTTCAAGTTGTTGGTTTGGTATGTGTTGAAGTTGATTCGTACTTCCGCACATGTTTATAGATTCTTATTTTGTCTTGCATTTGCATTGCAACGTGCGTCGTGCTTCCAAACAGGCCCTTATCTCCCAACGAAAAAAGTCTTTTCAGATTTAGCTAGGATGGTTACTGCATTATTTAGTTCTGTCAAGTCCATATTAAGAAAGGAATGTTGGTATGAGTAACCATTCCAAAAAAAAAAAAAATTTGTTAGTATGAGTGTGGGGCTTTTCTAGTTCTTGAATCTTGAGCGATATGGAATTCTATTTGAACTTCATTGAATCAAAGGTCATAATGGTTAACAGTTTCAGTTCTTCACTGCTTTAAATTCTGTAACTGCAAGCGCTTACTTTAGCTGTTGGACATTTTATCTTCTAAGTCATTTGAGAACTTATATGTTGGCATCTTTTTTGCTCATGTACGTTTTATATGTTGGCATCCGGTTTCAAGATGACATTTGAATATTTCTGGCCTTTAATTCTCCGTCCTTATTTTTCATTTATTTTCGTACTCAGGACAGTGGATGCACCCATTCTGCTTGGGTTTTGAGATGGTGAACATGCATGCAGGTTGGATCTTGATGGTAGTAAATCTGAAAAGTACTCAACAATTGGGAATCAGAATCAAAATCAGAAACAGGGCCATTTATTTATTTGGATGGGATGCTAACTTTGGTAAGTGCTAAATCAAATGTGACCTCACCTTGGTAAAGTTTGGTAATTGGAGATGTTTAGGTTTGTTTTTGGCAATTCTCCAATGGCTTGTGAAATTCGGCTTTGGTTTTGCAGAAACCTATCATGATACAATTTTGTAAAATTCTATCTATTGCACAAATCAATTCTTTGATACAGAATGGTTGCTTTACAGGTTCAGATTGGCTTCCTAACATTCATATCAAACAGAATCACCTAGTTCTGCACAGTGATGCTCCATGTTTTGCTATGGAATCCCACGAAAATTACGACCATCCTCCACGTTTGTTTTACCATCCCCCACATTTGTTCTTACTTGACAAGAAGAACTATTGAATTTCTTATTACCACAATGATGCTCCAAGGTTTATTATCGAATCCTATGAAGAATGCTGTCATCCCCCATGTTTGTTCTTACTTGACAACCAAGAACTATTGAATTTCTTATTTTTCTTCCTCGAAGATATGAAGATGCTGAAAAACTTTTGATTTTACGTTGCAGGTTTGACAATGATGGTGCCAGTACTTGTTTGAAACGATTTCCGGATCCATCCTTTTTCAAGATAGCACGTTCAAGGTCAAAACTAATGAAGCCAAAAAACTGCAAATAGGAAACAATGCTCACAAAAGCAAGGTACATTCTATTCTGATCAAATAGACATAAATCAAAAAACGTCTCATGCTGGACAGGAAAGAGTGATGAATTCAGGGGAGTGGAGAAGTTCATGTTGTGTCAATATTATGGCACCATAGAAGCTATATTCTTCTGCTACATCATCATCATTATAACCATCATTAGAGCTTTGTCCCAACTACGTTGGGGTTGGGTACATGAATTATGTTTTTCCATTCCAATCTATCCATTCTTTCTACATAGCTCTTATATTTAATTGTATTCCATTGACTAGAAAAAATAGATCGAGGATTGAATGTGTGAAGGGATTTGTCTATTGATTTTATGATAAGAGCGTGTTTGTAGTTTGTACCTTGTACAACTGATGGGGGGGTCCAATGATAAAAGCACCTACTGGTGCAATGAACTTGACAGCAACCTGAATTTCCTCATGAACCCTTTTGCACCCTTTTGATATGGCTGCAAATGTGATGCTTGGCAGGTACATTTATCTTTGGCTGTCTTGGGACCATGTGGGTAGTTGTGACGTCTGTGTCCTTGTCGGTAGCTGTTGCATATGCGACCACGCCTTTCGTCTTTGGGACCATGCTAAAAGCAGTCTCGCACAAGATCTCACAGAAGCTGTCTTGGTGTATAGTATGATGGGCTTAAACTTTTTATACTTTTAAATTTTTTAATCAAATGGTCCTTCAATGTGCAAATCTGGATGGCAGGCAATCCCCTTGGAAATGTATTCTTGTATTCATCAGCTCAGCCATTTGTACGAGTATTTTGTATACCAATTTTCCATACTGTTATTGAATATGACTGATATATTCTGAAAGTTTAATTACAAACCAGGTGTTGATTACTACATCGCGAACTCGCAAGTTTTGTTTCAATTAACATCTCATTATGTGTTTCCAGTCGTTTCCATATATTGAAGAATTGGAAAAATGTATTGAATGATCAATCATAAGCTTTAAACAAGCTTCATAGATGTAAAACAATATTTCATTGTTGAAGTGTCCAACATTTAAGGTAAGCAGGACTAGAACCGAACAAAGATTCACGGCACAATTCATTACAATGAATAGATGTTCTCCCAAACCCATATTGATTCGTATCTTCTATCAAGTCCAATAATGTCTTGAACTGACTCTACTTTTACTACAATTTGATGAGAATTAGCTCCAGAACTTTGGATCTTTTCAACAATCTTCTCAATTCAGAATACAAAAATAATTGAAACATCATTCAGTTGCAAGCTTGAAAGTTTGTTCTCGAGCTCAAGAGTATACTTGCGAGTTCGGGAGTTAAGATTTTCACCAAATAAGATGGTCTAAGTTGCATCGGTTGGATACAAAATTTTCCAAATTAAGGTATGATTGATATGACAATATTGGTTGAAAATGATCTTTGTGTTTGTTAAACAGTTTGATGAAAAGGAATTGACTATGCACTTTTTAGAGGACATGAGATGCGTTGGCACGTTTCATATGGGTTTGTTAAAGGTAATGGGTCCAGGTCAGGTCATGGGCCAATCTGCAACAACCCACCTCAGGAAACAACTGCAGAAGCTCAGTGAAGCGAAGACCCATTCAAATAGAAACTGCTCACTTGAAATAAGGAGTTTCTCTGCAACCAATCAGCTGCTGCTCTCTGCCACCCATCAGCTACTGTTGAGCATAAAATGAAAACTACTACACATGGATCAATTCCCTTATAGATATACTAGTGAAGTACTCTATAAATACTCAAAGTTCTGTTAACCAGAATTCACTGAATTGATGACCGTGAATGTCTGGTAGTGTTTTCTTCACATTCTCTAATGTTTTAAAAACGTCTATCACTCATTATTATTTGTTTCTATTTTTGTTACTTTTAGATGGTATCAGAGATTCAGTGATATAGACGGTTTTTTCAAATCTTTCTTAAAAGAACACTAGGCACTATCAACAGCGACTTCTCAGACTTCACTGTTGTTTTCTGTCAATTCACTTCATCTTATAAGCATCATTTTAGTAAAACTGAACATGACAAACTACCTCATTTGGAAGGCTCAAATTCTTCCTCTCATTCAAAGCCTTGGAGTAGAAGCGCACCTCTACAATCCACCACCCCAGAGACCATTCTCAACAATACAAATGAGGCTGTCACAAATCCTGCCTATGCAACTTGGAAGAATCGTGATCTCCTAGGTACCTTGTCTGAAGAGGCTTTATATTTTGTAGTGGGTTGTAATTCAACCCGCGATGTCTGGAGTACACTCAAAGAGAATCTTCTTTAAGTCACCAAAGACCGAGAAGTGCAATTAAAACAACAATTGTAAGACATGAGGTTAGGCTCTCAATCTCTATCTGAGTATCTCAAATCTTTCAAAAAGGTATGTGGTGGGTTGGCAGCTATACAAAAACCTATAGCTGACGATGACAAAGTAATTTACAATGTCCTAGTCACTTCAATGCTATCCAAACCTCAATGTGGCCTTCTTTGCAAACAATCCAAATGGGGGTGGTCGTGGCCGAGGTCAAGGAAGAAGTAAAGGACATTACAACAATGGGTTTAATTCCAAGGGTAGAGGTTTTGCACCTGCTAGCCAGAACTATAACCACCAAAATAGTGGCTCCAACAACTTTGTTCCTACTAATTTCAACAATCAGCACTCTGGCACAAATTCCACATTTCGCTCATATGGTCAAAACCAACAACACAGTTAGGAACATTCAAAAAATATTTATGCTTCAAAGAACCATGGATTCCCTCAAGGAACTATTACCCAACAACCTACCATCACATCCAATGGAATCAGTTACACAAGGCCACCACTCATTTGTCAAATTTGTGACCGCCGAGGTCACTCCGCTGTCAAGTGTTGGTATCGATGGGATTATGCATATTAGGCGCATGATGATGTACCTTAGGCAATAGCGATTGAGGAAGTTGATCCTACTCTCTATGTGACACTGGCGCCGATTCTGGCATCAGGGAATAGACAAGGGAATTTATATGCATTAAATAAGGATGCCGTAACAGCCCTTGTAGCAGTGCAATCTGGAAAGGCGCATGAGGAAAAATGGCATCAAAGATTTGGCCATCCAAATTCAAGTTTTCTAAAGGTTTTAAGTTCAAAGAATGTTATTGATGTAAATAAATGGTCAAAGACTCCAATCTTATGTAGTAGTTGTCAATTAGGCAAAAGTTGCAAATTGCCTTTTTCTTTAAGAAATAAATCGGAAACTGCACCTCGCAACAAGATCCATAGTGATCTATGAGGACCAGCTCCAGTTTCATCTTTCCAAGGAATGAAATATTATGCAGTCTCTGTGGATGATTATAGCAGGTTTACTTGGCTCTATCCACTGAAGAAAAAATCTGAATTTTATAGCACTTTTTTAAAATTCCAGAGTCTAGTGGAGAACCAATTCTCAAGGAAAATTAAAATTTTCCAAAGTGATGGTGGAGGTGAGTTTCAGTCCACTGATCTTATCAAGCATTTGGAAAAATGTGGGATTCAGCGACAATTATCTTGTCCTGGGACAACTGAACAAAATGGTGACGCCGAACGAAAACATGGACACATCGTTGAGACAGGACTCACTATGTTATTTCATGCGAAGCTTCCAAAATTTTTCTGGGTTGGAGCATTCTTAACGGCTGTGTTTCTTATTAATCGCCTACCCTCACAAACTATTGCGATGGAAAATCTTTTTTACAGTTTGTTCTCTAGACACCCAGATTACTCTATTTTAAAAAAATTTAGGTGCAAATGTTTTCAATCTCTCATAGACCAAGCATCAACAAAATTTGAACCAAAATCATATCCTTGCATTTTTATTGGATATAGTTCTATTCATAAAGGATTCAGATGCGATCATCCTCCATCCAGGAAAGTGTATATATCCAGACATGTTGTTTTCGATGAACATACATTTCCATATGCTGATCCTCAGTCTCTATTTAGCTCTTCACAGGATAACATTACTATGACTACATATGAGGAGTTTGATCAGTGGCAACATCCTGAGAAGAGTAACTCCTTGACACAGGTTCTTGAGGGGGAGCAGATAAGCACCATGGCCAAATTTTCAGCATCTACAGAGTCACAAAATGACACATGCCCCTGTTCAGTAGATTTGCCTTTGTCCTCTGCTCTAGATACAACAATGTCACATCATGCTCACCAGTCTTCATATCAGAACACTGACCATACATCTACACATCGGTGCCAAATTCCTAATGTTGTTGGAACCACATGCCCTTCTTCCAGGTTGAGTTCTGCACCGTCACATAACTCCACTCAATTGGACACTATTGTGTCACATGATGCTGAACATGATACTTCCCATATGCCACATGGTTCTCATCTATGATGCACGGATACTTCAAAATGGGCAACGTATCGTGTCGTATCGTATCCGATACTTCACTTTTTAAGCGTAAAATCCGTGTCCTTTCTGTGTCTATGGCGTATCCTAACCGTTTCCATGCCGTATCTGGGCATCATAGGTTCTCATGAATCTAATGAGTTGGGTGTTGCCACTCTCCAACATCCAAGTTTGGGTGCTGACAATAAAAGTAGACTTGCATTGCATTTACCACAAGAACTTCCCATTTCCAATAACAGCCAAGAACCACAGCAGGCCCCCACTACAGATGCTGCCACGCCCATTGCTCAAATGGGTCACTCAATTGTCACAAGGTCATAGGTTGGAACTACAAAGCCTAACACAAAATATCTGTCAAAGGACTATGCATACCTTGCTGATAGCATCTCTCCTGAATCCAAGCATGTTAAGTACTCTCTCAATCATCCAAGTTTGTTAACCACAACTGAGGACTCTGCTGAACCCATCTCAGTTAAAGAGGCTTTAACTCGTCCAAATTGGGGTACTTGCAATGTGTGAAGAGCTTGATGCTCTGGAAAGAAATCAAACTTGGGTTTTGGTACCTCATACTTATGACATGAATGTTGTGGGCTCAAAATGGGTATTCAAAACAAAATTAAAATCAGATGGGTCTGTTGATCGTTTCAAGTCACGATTGGTCGCCAAAGGGTTCAATCAAAAAGAAGGAGTTGATTATGATGAAACCTTTAGCCATGTGGTTAAACCCACTACCATTCGAATTATTTTAAGTCTTGCCATAGTGAGAGGTTGGCGTATTCTCCGGTTAGATGTGAAAAATGCATTCCTGCATGGTTTTCTTAAGGAAATAACATTTATGGAGCAGCCGCCTGGATTTATAGACAAGCTGTATCCTTCGCATGTTTGTCATCTCAAGAAAGCCATTTATGGGTTGAAACAAGAGCCCAGGGCCTGGTTCAATAGGTTCAGTTTATATCTACTACAAATTGGTTTTCTCCGCAGTCATGCAGACCCATATCTGTTTGTTCTACATTGTCGACAAGGCACTATTACTTCTTCTCTTATATGTTGATGATATCATCATTACCGGTGATGATCGGTCCTTTTTGTCACATTTAATTGCAAATTTGGCCATGGAGTTCGCAATGAAGGACCTTGGCCCGCTACATTATTTTCTTGGTATTGAGGTCATTCCATACGATGTTGGGATTTTGATGAGAATGCAAAATATCATATTTTTCTCCATTAATGTTTAGTCCTTTATACTTATTTGATGCCTAAATGTACTCATTATTCTTATATTTTGCTTTAGGATGCAAATGGAGGTGCTGTGTGCAAAACAAAGCTAATTGAGTGATTCTGGACAGTTTTGACATCGCTTCGTAATTTGGGCATAACTCTCTCCTCCGAACTCCAACTGAGATGATTCAAGATGCTATGGAACGCCAAAAAAAAGATCTACAACTTTTATGTTTTGAGTTTTGAGAGATTCTTGCTGAATCAAGAAGTTTTCAGATCTGAGTTGCAAGAGAAGTGCTCATATTTGATGCTAAATGGATGAAGAATCAAGCAGAAGGGCATTGTGGTAAATTTGTTGAAATCAGGAGTTTCTCGGAACATATCCAATATTGGGCTCATATTGTTCGGAACGAAAAATGGTGCAACTTTAATTCTTGGGTCGAGTCCAACAGAAACCCGAATAGGAAAATATCACCAAAGAGAAGATTGTAATAAGTTTTAATATTTTATTTAATTTTTCTCTCACTACACATGTACTTCTTTAGCAACAATTATCCCTCACATCACTCTCCTTCTCTGATTCAGTATTTCTAAATTTTTTTACCTTCTAATCCTCATCCAACACCAAGTCACCAACAGCCCCTTGTTCCAGCCACTCTTTTCTCTCCACCTCACCCTTTCCCATAAAAACTCTCTCATCTCACTGATACAATCTCATCCTATAATCCACATGTCTTATTCCAACCCTACCTCTCCATTCTATATAAAGCAATCCATAGCAACATTCAGGCGGACGTTTTTTCTCTCTCGTTTTCTCTCTTCTCCACTGTTCTCTTAATTTTTCTTTGCAAGTTAGTATGGCCCTGCGTGGCTAATTTTATGTAATTGGTTGAAGAAGACTGAAGCCTCGGAATAAATACTGTGAGATCTAATTTATTTTCATTATTCAATTTATGCTTTGAATATGGATTGTTCTTCTGTGCTTAATTTGTTATCATGATTGTTTCGTTTAATTGCTAGGATGCATACTAGTTTATTTTTCGTTACAATCTACTGCTAAATTCGAAATCAAATCCGTAATTGTTTGATCCCTCTAATTTGCGAAGCAACTGGTATTTAATAATTTGTTGCTTTGGAAATTATTAGATATTAGGAAGAACACCTGGCTAAATTAAATACAACCGCGTGTGCTTGTGTTGTTTAAATTCATCAATCTCTCAAGGTCGTAATGATGTTACTAGATTAAATCTTTGGCGCTTGTCTTGGATTGTGTAGTAATTAGGGATAATTAGAGCGCGTGTTTTCTAATTAACTAATTAAGGAGGTAGGAATTTAATTCCAATGATGAATATTCAAAGTATTAGTTGATTTATTTTTCCATTAATGATCAGTTTTGAATTTCCAATGGTGGATGTTAACTTTGACCAATGCTTGTTAATTTGATTGAATTCGTTACTTTATTGTTCTTTATTTGCTTTTATTCATTTTTGCTTTCATTATAATTAAAACCCCCCATCTTTGATCACATAGCATAAAATTTGGCTAAACAGTCTCCGAGGGAACGATCCTTACTCGCACTACTACATATATTTTTAGGAGTGAAGGTTTTATTATTTTTGAGTGCCTGCGACAGCACGACCAGATTTTCTTAACTCAAACCAAATATGCCATTGAACTGCTGACAAAAACAAAAAGGATTCACTCCAAGCATGTTAACACTCCTTTAGCTGTTAACCATAATCTCCATCTCACGAGAGCCACAGAAGTTGACGGGACCTCCTATCGCAGTGTGGTTGGAGCAATGCAATACTTGAGTACTCTCACAAGGCCTGAGTTAACACACGCAGTCAACTTAGTGTGCCAATTCATGGCTAACCAGAATGCGGGTCATTATGATGCTATAAAAAGAATTTTGCGGTATATAAAAGGGACTCTAAACTATGTACTTCGAATTATCACCCAATCTTCTACAAATCTCTATGGTTTTTCAGATGTCGACTGGGCTGGTTGCCCGCTGACCCGGTGCTCCACTACAGGATATTGTGTGTATCTTGGTGCAAATTGTATCTCTTGGACAGCCAAGAAGCAGCCCACAGTGGCTCGGTCAAGTACTGAAGCGGAATATCGAGCCCTTGCTACTTCTGTAGCCGAGTTGACTTGGATATGCTACATATTGAGAGATATAGGCCTCTATCTCAAGCGACCTCCTGTTCTTTTCTGCGACAGTGTTAGTGCACTCTATCTCACTGTTAATCCGGTAATCCATGCACGAACAAAGCATATTGAAATCGATTACCACTTCGTTCGAGAGAAGGTTGCAATTGGTGCACTTATCACGCGCTTTGTTTCCTTAACTGATCAACTAGCAGACATCTTTACAAAAGCACTTCCAAAAGATGTGTTTCATCATCTCAGGGACAAGCACAAAATTGGACCTCCTCCACCTTTTAGCTTGAGGGGGAGTGTTAAAGGTAATGGGTTCAGGTCAAGTCATGGGCCAATGTGCAACAACCCACCTTAGGAAACAACTGCAGAAGCTCAGTCAAACAAAGACCCATTCAAATAGAAACTGCTCACTTGAAATACGGAGTTCTCTGCAACCAATCAGTAGCTGCTCTCTGCCACCTATCTGCTACTGTTGAGCATAAAATGAAAACTACTACACATAGAGCAATTCCCCCATAGATATACTAGTGAAGTACTCTATAAATACTCAAAGTTCTGTTAACCAGAATTCACTGAATTGATGACAATGAATGTTTGGTACTGTTCTCTTCACATTCTCTAATATTTTAAAAACGTCTATCACTCATTATTATTTTTTTCTATTTGTTACTTTTAGAGGGTTCACTGATATCTCTCTTATTCTGGAAGTTAATCACTTGTGTGTTAAAGAGAACATGAGGAATCTAAATTATAAAAACTGCTAGCACATTATATACAAAGCGGGCCTCACCTTTCCATAACTAAACCATTGGATTAAATCGCCCTTTGCCTCAAACATGATATTAATCAAAGTATCAATTTGGTCATGGTAAAAGCTTGTAGTACTTGGGCAATACAAAATCTGTTTCAACAGCGTTTTAGAATTGCTTGCAAGAGAAAGACTAGGATTGCTCAGCTCAATCCGTCAACACACAAATTGTCTACTTGTTAAGACTCAGATAAGAACAATATAGAATTGGATTTGTATGTGAAACATAGACAATCAGTACTGCAGTAGAGTATTTTTCAAATTTAGGAAGTTTCTTTGAATATATTAGAAAACTGTAAAAATATCAATTTTAAATAATAATAATAATCAATGATTAAGAAAATTTGATTTCCTTGTTAAGAATTATTAACTGTGATATTTAATCTCACATTTTGGATAAAAAAAACTCACTAATCCAGCGGTAATTTCTTTTATGGGCCATGGACCTACCTGTGCAAATATAAGCAGGCTCATTGTTTGAAACAATTTAGATTTTCGAAAGGTAGCCCTTAAACGCATGAATTTGATTTGGACCTGAGGCAGGTTAACCTTAACCAACCACTCTCTTTTTTGGCCTTGCAACCCCTGTTTCACAGGTATGTATTATCTATATCATAAGGCCAATATGATGGGCACAGGCTATCCAATGAATGCTTCAAACCAGTTTGATCAAGTAATAATATGAAACACGACTTGGAAATATTGGGAGCTATTTACTTTAAGACCTAATTTAACTAGCTCTTTTTACACTAGTTGATAGTTTTGAAATTGGACCCTTAAAGTTTCAAGTGCGGCCCACCTTTTGAGAATCCTAATCCTTATTGATACACCTCTAACACCCATGGTATTTACTTTTATCAAATATTAGAAGTCAATTTCAACAAGCCAACGGCTAGATTGATCACTCTGTTTTACCCACTTGTTCAAGCTTTTGTCAATCCAATGGTGGTCGTCTCACTAACTGGAGCAAGATTTTTATATCATATCCTCATCACAATCGGTGTCAAAGGTGTATCAACAGTTAAGTAATGGAAAGGTGAGCTGCACTCATGGAAAGGTGGTCTAGGATGGTCAACTAGACTTTTTTTTTTTTGGTGGGTGGGGGTCTCAAGTCTCAACCAATAGAAACTTATGGTCAATTAGACCCATTTTTTACCCAACCCTGTTGAAAAGTGTACTTCCCATATCAAATGTTTACCATTGTCAAAAGGAGGACTTTCAAACCCCTGCCCACTTTGGTTGTTATGCTTCCAGGTAGTCCTCTTAGACCAAGTAATTCAATGAGCATGGATGACCTACGCCTTCCTGAAAATTGCTCTTATATTTCATATATAATGCTTGGGCTTCGAGACATGCCTGGAGTCAGTCTGGGTCCACATGGGTCAATTGGAGCTGGGTCTAGTCAATTGGAGCTGGGCCTATGTCCCATTACCATATATATGACTTATTCTGGGCCTAGGTACAGGGAACAATAATTGAGTCAGGGTCCTCCATGGACCTGACCCGACCTCACAATTGAGCCCTCCAAGGTTTTAGCAGGAATGACTCAAAGGAGACCAAGATAGGCAATCTTATAAATGAATGACTCAAAGGAGACCAAGATAGGCAATCTTATAAATGGTCGATCCTAGCATCGTCCACCATCCATTTTGCCAGCCATTTCATGAATGCGTTTTATTCTCTTTTAATTTGACCATCATTTTCATATTTTTTAAATTGGGCCAACTCACTTCAATTTACTCTACAAGTGAAATGCACAAACAATATAGAAAGCCAAAAAAATCATGGAAGATTGGTTATCCACTAATACACTCATCGTTGAGTGGTGTAGGCACCTGGTATCAATTATCACACATTTTCCAAAAAATGGTCATCCGGTATCAAGTATCACACATTTTCCCAAGATCGGTCATTGGGTATTCATCTTCATTGTTTCACTCTTATCCAGTAGACCAAATGAGGAAAAAATTTAGGCGAAAAATTATTCGCCCCTTTTTTTGGTGTGGGTCAGCAAATTTGACTCATCACTAATCCGTATTTTATGTGGGTCATATACAAGCCGAGTTGGTCAGTCTGGTCAAGTTTTGATACCTTTAATTTGGGCCATACTCATTAAGTGGGCCCTAGTGGGGTTTGACATATCCCAGTCAGTGGGAGTTGTGGAAGGTCACTCATTGTATCATATTTCAAGGGTTTCCCAACTGCAGGTTTTCTCTGGAAACTCTAAGAACTCTTTCTTCTTCGTCTTCTCGTCATCCATCGATTGATCGTGCCAGAAGAAACAAGAAAGGGACCGAAAGCTCTCATCTTTATCCCATTTTCAGGTAAAATGAACAAAATCAGGAAAAACTATAGTGGAACAAGGAATCCCTTTCATAGTTTCCACTTCTTTTTTTCAAGGAATTTGGTTCTGAACTTGGGTGCGTTTGGATGTTCGATTGTTCAATCTCCCATTTTCTTTGACAGAATCCCTACTTTTTCTATTTTCATTTTTCTTATGTAGGTATGAGTTTAGGGCACGACTGGATACAATAGATACCTTATTCGCAATTCCACCAAATTCGTGTTTGGGTTTTCCATGAACCAAGATTTTGTCTTTTTCATCTTTCTTGATTGTTTGAACTATTTCGAACTGTGGGGCGTTTTTCTTTTTTTTGTTATTTCTGAATGGAACTGATTGGAATCGTTTGCAGTTAAAGTCCGGACCCCATCAAATTAGGTAATTAGATATGTGGTGTGGTTTCTACAAGCTGTGGGAATTTCTGTTTGGTGTAATGATGCAGATATTCATTGAAAGAATCGTTTTTTATGTGCCATATTCCTTGCACCAAACGTTATAATTAAGAATTCGCGGAAAAATTCTTTTGTGTGTATGTGGGTGTGGAAATGTCAGTTGGACAGACATTCCCAGGGTTAGAATATTTGAAAACAATGACCCACCTAATGAGATTCCTGATTTGTCTGAGGGAGATTGATACATAACTCTAAAGCACAGGTTTACATATCCATTCCATTTACTCATTTTACTTCTGCTCCTTTGTAGGAAGACATTAAAATGGAACAATTGCTGAGAGATTTCAGTTTCAGGGGAGTGATACAGTACATAGGTTATATGCGGATTTGGGATTTGGGATTTGGGCTTTGGGTTTAAATTATGGAACGAATATCCGAATTGATTGTGTTTTTTTTTTTTAATCCAGATTTACCCTAAAACATTCCCTTATTTCATTTCGGTCTTTGGAAAGTTGGGAATTCTTTTATTACTAATCTTTTTTGAAGAGTTCTTTTTGATAGTTTCGATGTGCTTTTTGTAGATTTGTACATTGATTATATTGTTTTTTCTGTTGATTTCATGCAGATTCTACTGCAGAGAAGAGATTAGTAGCGTTTGATACTCGGTTTGTAATGTTTTTGTCATGGCTTATGCAATCCTGTCCTGGTTGCAGAATTTGTGGCGATTTTCTATACGCAAAACCTATGATGCTCAGATACGGCACGGACACGGCATAGACACGTCAGGGACACGGATTTTACATGTAAAAAGGGAAGTATCGGATACGATACGTTGCCCATTTTGAGGTATCCGTGCAACATAGCGCAAAACTGATGGGGACTTGAAAGCTTCAGGTCCAGCCTGAGGCTGTTGTGGTTCAGATTGCTCCTTCAGCGTTGTCTCAGATTCAAGCAGAGGAGAATGATTTGAGTGATGTCCCCATTCCTACTTCGGCTTTTGGAGTGCTTAAGAGATGTTTCATCAATAAGACTGGAAGACAACAATACGAGAATATTGCAGGAGGTCAAGTTTTACGGGATATTTTTGGGGTTGGATTTTATGGGCATTTCTTGTCTGCAAAAGGTGCCGCGAAGGAGGTCAATGCGACATTCTTGTGTCTCGAATCATCATGTGTGTCCACTTGTGTGGACAGCAGGGAAGAAGCTGATATTGGAAATTCGGATGCTGCTCACGTCCTACAGCCGAGCAATCTGCTTCCAGGAAACGTAACTCCAGCTATCTCCCTGTCTGCAAGGCGTCTTTGCCTGAATAGTGAATTTCAGTTTCAGATGGTCAAATCGTTATCTTCATCTCTAGCTTTATCGTTGTCAAATGATCCAAAAAGAAGATCTTCTTATTCTGTTCAAGGATTGGATTCAGAAGAATGTAACCCAAGGTGCAATTATAAAGCCCCTTCTTTCGCACAGTCTGTTTACTCCTTATTGACTGATTTGCATGACATATTCATTGATCTCCCAGCTATTGGAAAGGCACTTGTTTATGCTCAGAAGATGCTAACTGATGTCGATAAAGGAGACTCTGTGGATACCAAACTTTTGTCTGAAGTTCACAATTTCCGAATTGCTGTCGAGGGCTTGAGAATAGCTTTAAATGATGTTGCTCGATTCCCGGTTAACAAAATGGAGAGTGCCCACTCCAGTAACATTGAATTTGCAGAGCTTTCTCATGAAGAAAAAAGCTCTGTTCTTGGAAGAGTGCACGTTCACGTCGAATAATGAATTTTATTTCATAAAAAAATGTCTCACTTTTTTCTTTTCGCTTCTGAAAAAAAATCTATTTTCAGCAAGATTACCACTTTTAAAATTAGTTTATCAAAAAAAAAAAAAAAGAAGTCTATTTTCAGCAAAGTTTGTAACTTGTCTAAAACCATATTTATGCCACTAATATATAGATGGGAAAGGCTTGGATGGCAATGAGAAAAACAAAGATGATCACAAATAAATAATAAAAAGCTATAAGATAAATTGATTAATCCATAATGTCCCTCCCCCACCCCACCCCTGTCCCCGTCCCTGTAAGATCATATATACTATAATATCGATGCATATGGGATACGTTGTATCTGCTGGTGCTGCTGGTAGTGGTACTACTGCTGTCGGAACAGACAGGAATAGGATTACTTGCCGTAATTTGCAACCAACCCAAGCCTATTTTCGTAACTCTCCATGTCGAAATGAGTGTGTCTTTGTGTCTTAAGAATCCCACCACCGCAATCGACTCTTCAATCGTGTTATTTTGAAGCTATACTCTGTGTCTATCTACAACATGTCGTAAAGGAAATGAGTTCTATTAAAAAAAAGACAGAAAAAAGAAAAGAAGATCTGCTGAGATGATATTGACTGGAAATATCTTCCCCATCAGTACGGCTTTGAGTACTAGTTTTCTCTTGCAATATGACTGAATGTATCTTTCTCATTTGTTATAGATAAGGATTACCATTTATAGGATACTATGACTATTTAAACTGTGTTGATGCCCAATCACATGGATAAGATCTGTATTTTTTTACTATTTTATTTATAAAAATTGTGTTGTGACATTTTCTACATATCTTCTCTAGTTTGGACACATACAAAGCACATGGGAACATGAATAAGTTGTTGGTTTTGTATATGCAAGAGGAATTTTTTTTTTTATATATACCACCAGTGCTTTATCCATGTTCTGTTTTTATTCTATTTAGGAAAGTTGTGATTCTGTTCGTTATGGAGTTAAGGTGTGATTTTTCCATGTTTGTGTTTGTGCAGTTATTAGTGGGTGAGCTGTTTGGCCTGTTGCCAACATATTGGCTACTGCTGTTACTGATGGTGTGAAGAGTCATGGGCTGTTGCTAACTTGCAGGAAGTGATGGATGGTATAATTAATGTCTGTTTTTTTTTTTAATAGATAATGCATTTGTTTTCCTTGTGTTACTCAAACTTACTAAGGAGGTTGGCTACCCTTGAAGTAGCCATTGTCTACCAAAATTGCAAAGAAGAAGCAGTCATGTAACAAAATCTATGTATGCTTTTGCTTCAAGTAGTTGGTTTTGTATGTGTTAAAGTTGATTTCATACTTGTATACATGTTTATAGGTTCTTGCTTTTGCTTCCCAACAGGCCCTTTTCTCCCAGGGAAAAGGTCTTTTCATATTTTGTTTTGACCTGTAGCTTACCTCTAGATATGGCTTTTCCCTCTCCCTTACCAAATTTTAAATATTTCCCCACACCTACAATTACACCATTTTAGGACTAAAATGCCCATATTGTGGAAAAAAATGCATTTTTGGGACGAATTTTGGTCAATGATTATGTTCTAATTATGAAAAAATATATATGCAACTTAGTATATATGTGGGTCCTATAAACATGTGAAAATACTCAGAATGTAATACAAAAACAGAGGATTATGTTAGTTAAATATCAGAAATTCTTGAGTTCAACTCAATGCAAAAGAACTGATGAAGCCCAAAAGTTGTAAAGAGAAAACAATGCTCACGAAACCAAGGTACATTCTATTCTAATCAAATGGACAAAAAAAAAAGTTCTTAAGCATTCTATTCTAATCAGATGCACAGGAAAAAGGGATGAATCCAGAGGAATGGAGAAGTTCATGCTGTATCAATATTATGGCACCATAGAAGGTATATTCTTCTGCTACATATCATCACCACCATCATAAAAACTTTGTCCCAACTACATTGGGGTCGGGTACATGAAAATTCTGTTTCTCATTCCAATCTATCCATTATGTCTGCGTAGCTCCTAAATTTAATTGTATTCCATTAACTTGCAAAAATAATCAAGGATTGAAATTGTGAAAGGACTTGTTTGTTGATTTTATGATAAGAACATGTTTGTAGTTTGTACCTTGTACAACTGATGGGAGTCCAATGATCTATTGATGCAATGTTGTAAATGAGTAAAAGCACCTACTGGTGCAATGAACTTGACAGTAACCTGAATTTCCTCATGAACCCTTTTTCACCCTTTCTTATATGGCTGCAAATGTGATGCTTGGGTGCAGGTATATTTATCTTGGATTGTTCCAAGTGAAGCTACGCAATATGGCACACAAGCTATCTTGGGACCATGTGGGCAGTTGTGACGTTTGTGTCCCTGTGGGTAGCTGTGACATTTGTGACCACAGCTTTCGTCTTTGGGACCATGGTAAAAATCATCTCGCCCAAGATCTCACACAAGCTGTCATGGTGTATAGTGCCTTATTTTTTAATTTTTTTTAATCAAATGGTCCTACAATGTGCAAATCTGGAAATGTATTATTGTATTCACCTGCTTATCCATTTGTAGGAATATTTTGTATACCAATTTGCCATACTGTCGCTGAATATGACTGATATATTCTGAAAGTTTAGTTACAAACCAAGTGTTAATTACTACATAGAGAGATATTTCGCTGGTTGAAGGTATCAGAATCGCGAACTCACAAGTTTTGTCAAGTTTTGTTTCAGTTAACATCCATATTTGTTTCCAGTTGTTTCCATATATTGGAGAACTGAAAAACTGTATTGAATGATCAGTCATAAGCTTTAAACACATGCCATAGATGTAAAATAAAATTTCATTGTTGAATATTGTGGAAGTGTCCAACATTTAAGGTAAACAGGACTAGAACTGAATAAAGATTTATGGCACAATTCATTACAATGAGTAGATGTTCTCCCAAACCCATATTCATTCATATCTTTTATCTAGTCCAATAATGTCTTAAACGTCTAACTCTACTTTTACTACAATTTGATGAGAATTAGCTCCAAAACTATGGATCTTTTCAACAATTTTCTCAATTCAGAATATAGAAATAACTGAAACATGATTCAGTTGCAAGCTCAAAAATTTGTTCTCGACGTCGAGATTTATTCTTAAGCTCGAGAGTATAATTGCAAGTTTGAGAGTTTAAGTTTTCACCAAATAAGATGGTCTAAATTGTATAGGTTGGATGCAGAACTTTGAAAATGAAGTTATAATTGATATGACATTACTGGTTGAAGATGATCTGTGTGTTTGTTATACAGTTTGATGAAAAGGAATTGATTGTGCACTTTTTGGACGACATAAGATGTGTTATCACATCTCATATGGGTTCACTGTTATCTCGTCCTTGAAGTTAATCACTTGTGTGTTTGAGAGAACATGATGAATCTAAATTGTTAAAAACAACTAACAATGTGGCCTCACCTTTCCAAAACCAAACCATTGGATTAAATCTCTCTTTGCCTCAAACAGCGATATTAATCAAAAAATCAATTTGGTCATGGTCAAAACTTGTAGTATTTGGGCATTACAAAATCTGTTTCAACAGCATTCTAGAACTGCTTGCAAAAAAAAAAAGATTGGGATTGCTCAGCTCAATCCTTCAACACACAAATTGTCTACTTGTTAAGACTAAGATAAGAACAATATAGAATTGCATTCCTATGTGAAACATAAATAACCAGTACTTCAGTAGAGTATTTTTCAAATTTAGGAATTTTCTTTGAATATTATTAGAAAACTGTAAAAATCTCAATTTTAAATAAAAATAATAATAAATGATTAAGAAAATTTGATTTTCTTAATAAGAATTATCAGGTATAATATTTTCTCACACATTTTGGGAAAGAAACTCACTATTCCAGGGGTAATTTCTTTTATAAGCCATGGACCTACCTAAGCGGGCTCATTGTTTGAACAGTTTAGATTTTCGAAAGGTAGCCCTTAATCACACAAATTTGATTTGCACCTAAAGTAGGTTAACCTTAACCAATCATTCTCTTTTTTTGCATTGCAGCCCCTGTTTCACAGGTATGTACTGTGTCTGTCATGGGGCCAATATGAGAATGCTTCAGGCCAGTTTGATCAAACACAACCTGGGAAACATTGGGAGCTATATTTACTTTAAGACCTAATTTAACTAGCTCTTTTTAGACTAGTTGATAGTTTGAAAATGAACCCTTAAAATTTCAAGTGGGATCCACCTTTTGATAATCCAAATCGTTATTGATATACCTCTAAAACCCATGGTATTTACTTTTATCTAAATATTTGAACTCAATTTCGACGGGCTGACTGTTAGATTGGTCACTGTGTTTTACACGTGATCTTGCCCATTCCATTTTCCAAAAGGCAAAAAAACACGTGATCCTGCCCATTCCTTTTTCCAAAAGGCAAAAAAAGGAAAGTTACCCACTTGTTCAAGATGTAGTCGATCTAATGGGGGTCATGTGAATCTCACTGACTGGAGCAATATTTTATATGATAACAATGGCTGTCAGAGGAATATCAACAGTTTGGTTAGAAATGCCCATTTTATAAAGCCCCGGGCTGGTTTCTACCAACAAATGTGGCATGCGATAGGCCAAGATATAGTCTTGTTGGTTAAAGAATTTTTTAGACATAAATTCCCCTTAAACAGGATAAACAAAACCTTCATTGTCCTTGTTGCTAAGAAAAGTAGCCCTCAAAATGTTAACGACCTGAGACCAATCAGCCTTTGCAATGTCATGTATAAAATTATTTTCAGAGTGGTGGCTAATAGAAGTGATACTTAATAAAATTATTAGCCTTTTCCAGAGTGCTGTCATCAAAGGCCGACAAATTGCAGATAATTACATTATTACACATGAAATCCTCCCTTCTTTTAAAAGAAGACAAGGGTAAATTTTATGGGTTTAAAATTAAACATGTAAAAAGCATATATATGATCGTATGGATTATGGAATGAGACTTCATTTGTAAAACGTTAGGTGCTTTTGGATTCCATCAAGACTTCATCCAAATAGTTAGAGAATGTAGGGCTGAGCATTCGGTTAATCGGTCGGTTATTTATCGAAATTTTGACCAAACCGATTTTTTTTACATTATAAAATATAAATCGAATCGAACCGAATTACCGTTTTGTAAAAAATTTAACCGACCGAACCGAACCGAATTATGTATGGGTATGTAAATATAAAAATATTCAAAACAAAATTGCATATAATTCGGTGAATCGGTTAAATATATAACCGAATTTGCATAATTGGTTTACCCGAACCGAACCGAATTACCCAAAATAACCGAACCGAAATTAAATTTCGGTTATGGTTCGGTTTGGTTAATCGGTCGGTTCGATTTTTACTCACCCCTAAGAGAATGCATGCAATCTGTCACCTATTCCATTCTTTTTAATGAATCTCCTTTTGGCAATTTCACTGCTTCAAGAGGATTAAGGTAAGGAGACCCCCTATCTCCCTGTCTTTTCATTCTAGGGGCTGAAGTCCCGTCGAGGATGATGGGAAGGGCTGAATGTGAGGGCAATTTTCACCTCTTTTTCACTAATGATAATTTCATTTTCACTACAGCCCCGCAGTTCAGAAGCTAGAGAGGTGAGAGATGTGCTAGAGGGGTATTGTTATATGTCGGGGCAAATGATAAACTTTAATAAATCAGCCATCACCTTCAGTAAAAGGAGCCTACAAGAAAAGATGTAAAGCTATTGCATCGGTCTCTCTTGGGAGTTAGATCCTTGAATAATAACGAAAAAGTATCTTGGTAACCCTCTTATCATTGCAAACATTAAGATCAAGTCCTTTGAACCACTTATCAATAAAGTGCAGAGCAAAATCAAAAGTTGGCAATCTCCACTTCTCTTCTCGCTGGTAAAAGCACTCTCACCAAATATGTTGCTTCAGCCTTACCGGTGTATAATATGTTGGTGTTAAGGGTTCCTAAGAAAGTCTTAGTGGCTTTGGAGGGGATTTACAATAAATTCTGGTGGGAGGTAAGGACAGGAGGAGAAAAATGCATTTAATTAAATGGAAAGAATCATGTAGACCTATAGAAGATGGAGGTTTGGGGATTAGGGAATCTGACAAAAACAGCATAGCTCTTCTGGCTAAAACATGTTGGAATTATCTAACTAAACCAAATCTTCTTTGTACTAAAATATTAAAAGATAAATATTGCACAAATAAAGACATGTGGGAGGCTTCAAGTAGGGGGAGGAATTCATGGTTTTGGAAAGGTTTTGTTGAAACCTTGAATTTTATTAATGAAAATATTGGATGGATTATTGTGAATGAGAATAAGATATTAGTGTGGAAATGTAATTAGATTTCTTGTGCTGATGGCCTAAGGAAACCCTTCTCTCGTGTCAATGGACCAGACTAGATGGTCAAGGATCTTAGGAACTCCAATGGGAATTGGGATCTTCATAAGATCAACAACGTCTTTAGTGAAAAGAGAGACATGGAGGATATCTCAAAAATATTCCTCTCTCATTCTATGGAGGAGGATAGGAGAATATGGACCACTACTAATAACGGGGATCTTTCTACTAAATCAGCTTATAAATGCATTCTTAAAAGGAGGTTAATCACAGTGACCCATATATAAGTTGGAAATCTTACTAGAAGTGTCCTCTCACTTCAAGAGTTTTATTGGTCGGATGGAAATGTCTAAATAAAGCAATTCTAGATCCACTCTGAAATAAAAAAAATTAGGAACCCAAATTTCCCTTCTAATTGCCCTCTTTGTAAGAATAAAGAGGAATCTGTAGAGCACATCATGTTGTAGTGTGAATTCGCTTGAGCTGTTTGGTTTGGACCACGCTTTAGTGCGTTGGCCGACAAGTTCTCTCATAATAATATAGATGAATGTGTTAGTTTTATGGTCTCAATCCATTAGATTGATGAAATAAATAAATTAATTTCTTTATTTATCAATATTATCATGCTATCCTTTCATGAGATGAATGATGTTTTATTATATACTTGCATATAACCAATACGAATGACATGATGATTCATGAGATGAACTGGAGTCCACAAGTATATTAGATGTAACACATGTGTATGGATGAGATCCACATACGGGAGACATGTATAGCAAATCTTATACTTAAATATCTTCATAACCAGTGATGAGACTGGACATCTCATTTTGACAAGGTTGCAGTACTTTGGTTACTATGTGATAATGTGATTTGTCTCGATCATCACAATGTAAGATTCATAGTGTGATTTGTCTCGATCATCAGAGTGTAAGATTCTGGATCACAAAACTGGTACATTGGATGTATTGAAGGACCATGAGAAACACCTTATGAACATTGTCTTTACTTTAAGGTTTGCTCTCATAATTCCCTAGCAATAGGCTCTCAATCCTGAGACATTAATGAACTCAAGTTTCTATCTATTCATTTGCTTTGAGTCACTAATGAGTGAGGCCAACTCTAGGTCAACACCTCGATGATTTGGGTAAGTGGTAATAGAGCTGTGAGAACATTCAATTGTTAAGATGAAATCTACCTCTAATATCCCCTTGTGCCAATTAATGTATTTATCATTGGTAAGTGCGCACCCATTCCGATTAAGAGTTAATTGAAAATGTACATATGATCATTATAATTAATTGGGGCTCAAGGATAATAAGATGCGGATCTAGTTTGGAAGACAGGTCCAATTGATCCATGGATATTGATGGAGGAACCTACTTGTGGTAATGTGGAAGTTTAGGGTCTTCTATGTAATATTCCTAAGATTGGAGTTATATTACATTTATATAGTGGAGTTATTTGCAATTAACTGTGGGTCCAGATTGCACATGAGATGTAGGGTCGCGAGTCCCAGTTGGAGCCAGCTTTCTAAGGAATCCCTAGTGGTCCCCACGCTAGCCCAATTATTAAGATACTAATTCTAGTTGAACTCTAAAAGAAAAGTTACTATTTCTATTTGAAGTGAGACTTTTAATAGTGGTAATAGTAAGTTACTATTTCTATTTGAAGTGAGACTTCTAATAGTGGTAATAGTAAGTTACTAATCCTATTTGAAGTAAGACTTCTAATTGTGATATAAGTAAAGTTACTAATTATTAAAGAAAGAAGAGGAGGTTACTAATTCTTATGGAAGTGAGACTTCTAATAAAAATTAGTAAGTGAAGGTTGCAAAATCTATAAAAGGAAGAGAGTAGTGCATGTTCGTTCATCTCTCTAATCCCTAAGATGATTCACGCACAGCCCTCTCTCTCTTAGTGCAAGTTGTTGTACACCCCTCTTCTTTGTGCAAAAGTTGCACACAATTTCTTTTCTAGTTCCCTTTGAGTTCCGAGTAGTTTTCTTGGAGATCCCACCATCTTCTTGAGAAAAAGAGAGAATCTGATACGGGCCTATTTGATACGTGAAAGAGTTTCATCATCAAATAAAGACGCAACTTCTCCATTAGAGCACAACCGAGCTCCAAAAGTATAATATACTTCCTTGCATGTTGTAGATTTATTTTGTTGCTTGATTGCTTGCTAGTTTTCTATCTTCTAGATAGATTAGTTTACTGATCTTGGTTGATGCGATTGAGGGTATGCATCCTGGATTGGGTTTATGGCCTTTAGGATAGTTGATCACTGCATCAAGTTGGTCAAAAGTTTTTGAAACTTATCCAAGTGGCCCACCTATTTCCAACAGAATGGTGGAAATGGTGGTCCAAGGATGGGCTCGTTGGACAACATTCGCTCACTTATCTAAAATCTCAAGCTCTTTCCATAGCCATATGGTGGGCTACATGGAGGATGAGAAACAAATATGTATTCAAAGCAAGATCTCCAAATCCGATGTGGGCTATTTCATTTACTAATAGTATGATTATTCAGCCCAAAATAGATAGCCACCCATCTATGGATAAATATCCATTTATGTCTCATGCTCTAACCCATCTTCCTCAATGTGGGGAATGAGATTTTGAGAATGCAACTATTTTGTTTAAGGATGCAATTTATAACCCCTCTTCTGATCAGTCAACATTTGGTTTTGCAATGTTTCATAATGGTTTACTTGTTGCTGTAGGTGCCGCCAAAGGACCAAGAACCTTCTCCGCTAAAGAGGCTGAAACGAGGTTACCCTTTTCGCACTAAAGGCGGTAAGAGGATGCGGGCTTTCGAGAATTATTTTGCGCATGGATGCTTTGGAAATTGTAAAAGCTTTAGAGGAGTTTTTTATTGGAGGATTCACACAGTCGTCAGAGATATCCAGACTTGCAGTTATTTTTTTTAGTCTGTAAAACTTTTTACATTCCTAGGAAACTTAATATGGAGGCCCACCATCTTGCCAAATGGAGTCAAGCGGGTCTCAACTTTCGTAGGCTTAGGACCCCTATCACTTGGGTTAATTTTTGTGGGCGGTTTTTGGGATGGTGAGGCTAGTGTTTGCCATCTTTTTGGCCGTTGCTTGTGTTTTATTGTTTGATTATTAGATCTTCTCTTAAAAAAAAAAAAAAAAAAAAGCAGTTAAGTAATAGAAAGGTGAGCCCCACTCATGGAAAGGTGGTCCAGGATTGGGACCAGTTGGGTCTAGAATCTGTATATCAATAGTACAATATTTAATACTTTGGGTAATTCACTTTACTTGTGAATTACCCAAACCACCCAGGGACTGGTGGTGGCGATGCTTGACTAATCTGAACCTGACCGAGCCCAAGTAATTGCATTATGAGATGCCAACCACAGTAAATCTCACATGTGCTTAACCTGGCCTAACTCATCACCACCCATACATGGAACAGCCTGGTCTCACCCTGTGACAAATCTCAGCCGCTCAAAAAGCCAATCCAACTGTGAGGCCATTGGATTGTTCATGCAAATTGGCCATCGAAACTTAATCAAGCTACGATTTAATAACCTCGAGGCCCCTCAAAACAATGGGTGGCAAAACCTGATCAGTCGACCTAGTAACCAAGTTGTCTTTGGGTCAACCTGCATAAACTAAATAACCCATTTAAATGGGTTAGGTTAGGGTTGACCTGCATTTCTAAATTAACTTCATTTTTAAATTTTAATCGTTATCATCAATTTATCATTTATTTATTCTTCGATTTAAGGCGTTTATAAAATCAGGCCTTTCAAGCTGTTCTATATATCATATGGCCACGAATCGTTATACATACATTATCAAAAAGGGCATTTGATCCCAATTTGAGAGGTGCAACTAACACCATCAGAAAAGGGCACTTAGATCCCAATTTGAGAGGAAGCTCGGGAACTTCTTCATATGGCCTCCGGTGCACCCTCGGGCCTCGACCATATTAAGTTTATGGTTGCTTTCTATATTGATCATTTGTCCCATGCATGGATCTATGCCCCGGTCTTCAAGATAGGGTAGTTTTGATGAAGGGTTAGAATCCAATGTTAGTCTTTAAAACTAGTTTAATCTCTATATTTAATCATACGAAGTCATGTCGCTGATCATCTTAGTGCAACCTCATTTTCATCTCAAGCATCCACTTGGTAGCCATTAGCTTTACTTAAATGGCGTTGGATTACATTTTTTTTTTTTTTGGAGGTTCTGTCTATTCCTGTTCCTGCATTAATGGTTTGCATATGTAATTATTGGAAATTTGGAAATAATTTTTTTTAATTTATTAATGGAAAAAGTGGTTTGTGTGTTTGTTATTTACTTTGACTTGATTAATTAGAATTCGAGCAAAGTAATGATACACTTCACTAATTAGAATTCTTTTTTATTAGTTATGCTTATAGGTGAAATTTTTAACGGATGATTGTTTGGTTATTTCAAATGAGAATGTTATTGGAACGATTTCTTAATATTCATGAAGAAATTTTCTACGCTGGCTATTTTTGAATGTGTGTGATCGTTCTCTTTTAAATATCTAAGATTCTGAAAATTTTTATTCAGATTCAATCAATTTTTTAAATAATATTTCTAAACAATTTTAAGTTTTATAAATAAACAAATCTTTAATTTTAATATATCTTTATTTTTCACTTCACCCACCACCCTCACATCCATTGCTCAAAGCAGTAGCGCCATCTACCAGCTCTCAAGAGTCAAGCCAAGATAACCATAAGAGTTTTGGCTGTCAAACTTCTCTTCCCTCTTGAATAACCCCCCCCCCCCCCCCCCCCCCCCCCCCCTGTTTTGTTAATTAGTCATTTTCAGTTTTATTTTCATATTGAATTGATTGTCTTCCCTCTTGAAAGCCATATCACCACACTCCAATCAATATGGATAATGTATTAAACTTTGTAAATGTTTTTTAATCAAATTAATAGTGCAAGTTCGTCTTGATATGTAGCATTTGGGGACTTTTTTATTCTTTATTATGAAAGTGCAATTATGTTCTGAAACCCCTAATATTGATTAAATAATTCTGTTGTTTTCTATTTTTAACTCTCGAGTTTGATTCCATGTTAGTGATTCTACGGTAGAAGAGAGATTTGATGTTGCTGATTATTGGACAGAACCACCCGTGAAGAAATAAAGGACAGAAAAATATATTATTTTTAAAATGATTTAAAATGTTAGCACGGGCTTTAACGTACTGCTATAATGGGATTACCCCTAAAACCTACTCCTTTTCAAGTTTATACAATGTGGACCCAAAAATGATAATAAATTCTTATCAGTGGCCTTTGTTGCAACTTGTTTTCAATGATTTTTTTTTTATAAATATTGATAGCAAATGATAATATTATTCTTATACAAGAATAATATATTCAAAGTATTAGGGAGCCCTATTGGTAACTTGTCTTCCAAATCAATTGCTTTATTACTAAAATATTTTATATCCCTCTAGATCTCATGGAATGTATGAATCAGCTTAATTCCTTTCCTTATGTGAAATGATGCGATTTCTTTTTTTCTTTTTGGATTCTGTAGGGTTAAATTGGATCTGATTTGATTTTCATGTGGCATTGTATTTGATATCTCTCTTTTGTTACGTTCTTTTAGGATTTTTGTTTGATATGGCTTGATCTCAATTGGGTTTATGAGCTGGAAGGATATATTTTTTTTCATTCGTGTGATACCGGATGTATCTGGTTTTGATGGTATCAATTACTCACGTTCGCTGCGCAACTAGATGTATTTGATGTTTTGGTAGGGCATGATTGATATTTTTCTATATTGGTTTGATCCTTAGGTTTCTGTTTTGGTTTTGATTTGTATCTCATTGTTCATTTAACAACTGATTTTTTTTTCATTAGATTCGTTTAGAGAAAGAAAATAAAAATTATTTTTGGACGTTGTAGCAAACTTAGCTAAAAATATAACAAAGTTTAATAAGGGAAACATTCTCAGATTATTATTGACCTAATCAGTAAATACAATGTTTTTAAAATTATTCTATTGCTAGTATTTATAAATACTACATATTAGATGGATTTTAGCGTTGATTGGTCTAATGTCAGAGGTAAGATTGGAGTGCCTACAAATTAATTGTGATTCAAGAAGCATTTGTTTTTTTGTCCGGGCCTTTGTTGCTAGTTATGTAATTATTTGATTTTGTAGTCAAGTTTCTAATTAGCACATACATGGTTAATCTGGTCATGCATTTCTTTCTTTTATTGCTCATTTGCTTGACACTATATTCCTCTGCCTTTACTATCTTCAATTACATGCAGTCATTTATTTGCATGTGACATCAACATTGATGCTCATATTTTTTTAGTGCTCTACTAGGATTACATTAAAAATCCATAATGGAGAGTTATTGCTGATACAATTTCTGCAATTGGCTTGTGTGCATGAAGGCTTCGTAATGTCGCTAATCCTTGCTTGGAAGGGCTTCTTGCTTTGAGCACACAAGGTGGGTACTTGATCTCCTTGTTCAAACAACTTTTCAGTTGGTTTAGGAACTATTGCTATCGAATTAACATGTCAAATGCCAGATTCTTCTATAGGCTCTACCAAGGGGAAGGTGTTTTGACACAAGCAGTCACGTTCATCAATGCTTATAGGAACTTTTAAATTTCTTATGAGAGCCATTTAGTTATAGGTTGAATATAATTAAGTGCTAGGAAGTAGGAACATGTGAAACTTTGAATGATGGGATTTTTACGAGGCCTGTATTTTTTTGTGTTTTTACTTTAGTTTCTAAATAATTGGTGCAGAAAGTATTTGATCATCGCCATAGTATGGAAGTTATGTTTTGTTCATTAATGAACTCAAGTAGGCATAATAAGAACTAGAGATCTGTATTTATTTTTTTAATGACAGTAAACATGTCTCTTTTCACACCGAGGCTCTCAATAACATCTACGTGCAGCGCACATACATCTCACTAGTTATATAAAATCATCTTGTTATATTTTGTTTAGATCAAAGACGTGTGGAGACATCTTTATTTATTTATTTATTTATTATTATTATTACTGATAATTAGGTAGTCATATTAATCCAGATTACATGCAAGTGGGCCATGCCAATTGGACAAAAGTCATAATATTATTGAGCAGTGCACCACTAGAACAAAAGTCATATTATTGTAAAATGTAAATATTATCCCAGGACTGTTTTTTTACTAAAATTTCCTAATAGAATTTGGTTGCTGGAAATTCTTTTACCTTTTATTGTTGGAACTTGGCAACTTCCAATTCCACGTTTGGTTGCTTGAGGATCCCACCAAACTTGTGTCATTAGAGGCTGGACGGGATCCAATATACTTTAGATTATTCATTCTTTTTACCTGTCACATTTCAATTGTTGGATCCCAGTCCCACTAAACTCCATCACGCAGATCGATTTCTAAGTGATAAATCCTATCAATGGGCCCCATTAAATTTGTTGGATCCATATGAGGTAGCCCTCTCCATAAATGACTTCACAAGTTTAACCAATGACAAAATTTTAAATGAAAGGTTGATAATAGGGGTGTTCATGGCCCGAGTTTGGGCACGCCGTCCAATATCCAAGCCCGGCCAAAACTCAACCCGCATGAAGAAGGTTAAGCCAAAGCCCAGGTGAATCATGATTTTTACTAAAAAAAATGTCTTACTTATTATCTAAAGTTGTAGCTTAGCTGATTGGGTTTTGGGTTCATCTCTAAAAGTGCTAATCTTTTCCTAAATTATATATCTTATTCAGGCCATGCACGCCGGCAGTTCAAGCTCTCAACCACTAAATCTAAGACTTGCTCATGTGCCAAAATCTAAGGCTCAAGCTCAGCCCAAAGTGGGCTAGACCAGGTTTGACTCAGGCCGATTCAGTCCATAATCACCCCTTCTAGGTTAGGATTAAGGAATCCAAGATATATAGGACACTTCTTATTTGATAAGATAAAGTCAAAATTGATGCAAGATTGAGAGTTCAATTGACCAAACAATTTCCAAATTAAACATCAATTCTCAAATCAAATTGATGTGCCCAATCAAATGGTGGGATTGACGTCTATTGAAATGAAATGAAATTCTAGTATATATCATTGGATGGGTTGACATCCATTTTGAATTGTTGAAATTATCATCATATAGGGCCCGTATTAGATTCCCATATATATATATGTGTGTGTGTGCGCGTGTGTGAGAGAGAGAGAGCAGCAAGCACTAAGTTCTTATTGCATTGTGTCTTACACTTATCTTTTCATCCAACAAACTTTCATGATTATCATAAGTCCCCGAGTCTTACTAAAAGGGACATTTTTCTAGCAAAAGAAGAAAATGATTTTTCATATAATTTAAACATTCTACTGTGTTCTTCTCATCATTAAGTCCGGAATGGCAAAACGTCTACTTTTTTCTTATCCATATCTTGTGGCCGATACCACATGTTCTCTTGTGGAGAAAAAATCTTCAGCAGATGGTAGGGGTGTACATGGGTCGGATTTGGCTAAATACCTCATCCGACCCAAACTAGAATGGGTTAAACATTTATAACCCTTAACTGAACCTATACTAGGTTGGGTTGGGTGGGGTCGGGTTACTCGGGTTGTCGAGTAGGGTTGGGTTTAAATGGGTTGTACCTATATAAGAATCAATATTGTAAGTGTAACTAAATGATTCATATTCCATACTCCACGTTAGTCCATAGCCCCCCGCCCCCTGCATAGATTCATAATTTCTTAATTCATATTGCATACATTACAATTCAGGCTTATTACCAGCAGTCCAACACAAGTGCACAAGTGGGTCGGATATGTACTATATATATATATATATATTTCCAAAGAGGCAAGAATCAAACATATTTTATTATATGCAATATAATAAATAAAATATAAAACGTTACCGTTTGTATTATGTAGGGTTGGGTCGGGTACATATGGGTCGGATATGTACTACATATATAACCGATCCGTTTATAAAATGGGTTACACATTTGGACCTGTACCTGACTCGTTGTGCCGTGGGTTGGGGTCGGTTTTTGATGGGTTTGGTTGGATTCATGGGTTGGGTCAGGTTGGGTATGGGTTTTGTACACCCCTCATGGGTTGGGTCGGGTTGGGTACGGGTTTTGTACACCCCTAGCAGATGGTACTCCGCAGGGCTGCTTAAATTGACTTTCTACAAGGGGGTGGGATAGATGGAAAGGGTTATGCAAAAATCAGCTGCATCAAGTTATCCTAACCCTTGCTTTTAAAACCCTTAAATCACTTGACCAAACAATTTTTTGAAGTCTGATCCAGTAGTGAGTAGGGGTCCCATGGCTATGAAATTGGGCATGGTGCTAGCTGCTAGGTCATGCATGTGGGATAAGAGTGTTTAAGTAGCTACAGTGACAAAGGTGCCCCTCAGTGAAGCAAATTGTCTTTTTTATTGGTGACTAGTGATCCTTGCATCTTAGCCCTTCAACATAGAAATGGTACCTATCACCTTTAAGCCGGTCAATCTCAGCCGTCCTAGACCCATGTTGACCTCAGGCCATCTGAGCAAATTGTCATTTTCAAAAAAATTCAGCCCAATACTAACTTTAGTTTCTTCTTGGGGATAAAGAAAGTATTAAAATAAAAAGAAAGTTAAAGGACATGTGACTAAATACTGAAATTACAGTATCATATTTGTAAATACAAGAAACTAATTTGATTTAGCCACTGGATTATGATGCAAGAGGTTCTTCATCTAAGCACCAAATGACAAGGCGCTGCCAGTCTGCCACAGCAGATCAACTTGGCCAAACATGAGGTTTTGACAGTTCTTAGCTGGCTATTCAAGATTCGAACCGGGACAGTCCGCTTCCCTTACTCAAAAGCTGTGTACTGCCTCACCTGAGATCTCCTTCCTCATCAAAGATTTACTCCCTCACAGGAGAACCAGAAGATCCAGCCCCATAAGTTGGTATGACAAAAAAAAAAAAAAAAAATGCTTGGCCTATTAACTCTGAGTGACGTTGAAGTTTTTGAACTCACTCTCCTAGGCACAAAATCTACTAGTGGTGTAGTGCACGGTGCACCATAAACGTTTTCATTTTTCAAAAAGAAAAAGTTACTCTTTTGAGAGGCATGTGACGTTTGTGTCCTCCTCCTTTATAAAAAAAAAAAAAAAAAAAAAAGATTTTACCGGATAAAACATTTAATCCGGTCATGTTACGCAATCAAATATTTTAACAAGTGTAGTACCAATTAGAGGAAGTAGATGCGATTTTCATTTTTTTTTACTAAAAGAACACATCGTCGGCGCCGGCCTTATTCACACTTGAATAAGGTCGGCGCCAACCTTATTCTGTTTTTGGCAAAAATTTCAAAGTGCGGCCGGTGATGACCTTAGCTTTGTAAAATAAGGTCATCACCGACGAAGAAATCCCTTATTTTTACAAATAAGTTGTAATTTTTTTCATGCTTTTCAAGCTACAGCGTTGGTGATGACCTTGGCTTCGTAGAATAAGGTCATCACCGACGCAAAAATCCCTTATTTGTACACAATAGTTGTAATTTCTCATACTTTCTCAAGTGTATTTACTGCTACAGTGTCGGTAATGACCTTATTTTAAGAGGAAAAAATAATTCTGGGATAATGACATTTTCATCAAAATATAACTATGTGCTTCCAATCACGGTGGACAACATTCAAGCACAAACAAACGCATTCAATTTACATTCAATCAACATCCCATATATAATTACATCCTATAAGGTCAATATCAACAAGTATTACAAAGACTCCAATTCAAGACCTTCAAATTCAAATTACAGAGAACTCGACTCAAACAGGGACCTGAATTCAAGACAACCCAATTCAAATTACAGAGACTCCAATTCGAATTACAGGGAATCTTATTCACACAGAGACCATTCAAATTACAGAGAATTTTATTCATACAGAGACCACAATTCACAACCTCCTAACCCAAATTTCAGAGACCCCAATTGCCAGTCATCCAACTCAAATCATGGAGAGTTCAACTCTTACGAAAGCTACGGCAATGCCACAGATTCACAGCAGCGGCCGGTGACTCCCTTTCGAGATATGAAGACAGAGAGGATTCTGGGGATGAGCGATGATATTGCGGAAAGAGCCTTTTCTTGGACCAGTGGCAGCGGCCGGAGAGGGTGTACTTGCCGGACAAGTCCTCGGAGTGGCCATGGCCGTGGCATTTCTTTTTGTAAGAAGACGAAAAGAGAGGTGGTTTTCCAGCGGAAACGGCCGGAGCGGCGGCAAGCAGCAGCGATGATCCCTGCTTTCCGTTCAAGACACTGCCGTCACCGGTGATCGACGACATGAACGACGAGTTAGCAGACAAGATCGGCGGCGAGATGCTGAAGCTTTCCTTGGGGAAATGGTTGTTTGAGATCTTAGATCCATGGTTTGGACACTGCTTCAAGAAGTCTCAGGTTAGGGTTTGGGACTGAGCCGCCGCGGCCTGCGCCGAAGCCAGAAGCGCCGGAATCTCAGACCTCGCCTGCATGACCGGTCCCCGGCGGAAGCGGGCGTGGCCGGTCCGGTTGAGGATGGAGATGACCTTCTTGAACTTGGAGATGGTGGAATCCATGATCTATCTGCAGTCGACGGGGCTTTGGGCTTGCATTTGGTTTTGGTGAGAGAGGAGATAGATCAGATGCTCCATGTTCCTCAGACCTACTAACGTGGCCTCCTGGATCACGATCCGGTCATCCATCTTGGTGTGGCCCATCAGATCAACGGCCATTAGAAGAGGAAGGAAGGAGAAGAAGCGGAAAAAAAGAGGAGTCTTTGAGCAAGAGAGATTTAGACGATCATTTAAAAAGAGGATACCGTCACAGATAAGAAGATCTAATTAGTTTTCCTCTGCAAAACAGGGGAGAAGAAGAGGATTCGCGCCAGCACCCTCGAGGTTGCCGGGCGGCGGAAACGGAGAAAGTGCACGCTGCCCGTTTCTGCCTTGCCATCGCTGCCGGGCAGCAATTCCGCCCCTGCATCCCTGGTTCTATTTTAAAACCCAGGATCGTTCCAGAAGCAAGTGAAGAAGACAAAGCAGCAAGGCGCTGTATTCACAGGTTCTGTTTATAGAACAAAACAGAGTTCTGTTGCAAAACCCAATCGAAGAATGGGGATAGAGACTCAAAGGAATTAGGGTTTTGGAGGATTCTGCAGCTGGAGGATTCGAGAACGCGTGAGGATCTTCTCCTTCTTCATTTGTATGTAGGAGAAGAGAATTAGGGTTTTGAGGTTGGTTTGGGATGGAGAAAAAGAGTAAAAAGTGACAGCAGTGGTTGAGGAGTAGCAAGCGCAAGTAGGAAATGGCGGATATGAGATCCTAGTTAAGGACATGAGCAGTAGGAGTCCTAAACATGCTTCTTGGAACCACCAGCTCCGGCAATGGCAGATAAATGATTCGATCGGTTTCCTTAAGAGAGGTCTCGGAGGCGCTGTGGAGCGAAATGAAAATAGAGGGAATATGAATGGAGGGAACATTTTATGTTTCTATTAACAAAGGAGTTTTTGGGTTTTCAAACAGGGTCATCGCCGACCTTATTCAGTGTAAATAAGGTCGGCGCCGACCTTATTCAAGTGTAAATAAGGTCGGCGCCGATGATGTGCTCTTTTGGTAAAAGAAATGAAAATCGCACTCAATTGCTCTAATTGATGCTACACTTGCTAAAATGTTTGAATGCGTAACATGACCGGATTAAGTGTTTTATCCGGTAAAATCCTCAAGAAAAAACACATTTTATTTTTAGAAGCTTTTTTCTCTCTCCTTCTGGTCCAAATAGTGGATTCAAATCTGTACCTATTTACATCCCTGTCTCCTGGGCCTAGGTGAGAAAAACACTTAAAAAATAATAAACTTTTTCTTTTTTTTTTTTTTTTTTTTGCTAATACTGAAGCTTTATATTAAGAGGGACAAGAATTCAAAATACAACCTGAACAACCAAGGCATCCAAACCATTGAAACCAAAATACAATCATTATGATCAAAAGTAAAGGGAGATATCATCAGTTTTCCTGCTCCAAAATTTGATGCTCCTGAACTTGTGGCGTATTACTCCCTCTTTGCATATCCTGCACAGATAATTCAAGGGAATAAATGTTCCAGATGTAAATGGGTAAGGAAGAAGTGGAGACCATTTCCATCGGAGAGCTCAATTTTGCAAGGCTGTCTGCCACTATGTTAGTAGATCTTGGATGAGGGTGGCTTTCCATCTAGACAATTTATGTAGGTTATTTTAAATTTGCCTTCAGAGTTTCATGAAAATAATAAACTTTTTCAATAAGCCCCTTGACAGTACAATGGTCTCTCTCGTTTTTTTATACAGAGAAAGCTTGAATGAAAAGAGCTTCCATCATTTAAATCTTGGCGTGGATTCATTGCTTCAAGACTCACATGCATGAAAGGGACAACACAAAACACCAAGACAGGGCCAAGAGTCACAAGACACGAGGTTCCTCATAATGGGTGGATGCAGGAACTACAGATGGTGGGACTAGACCTTAATGCTGAAGCAGAGGTGGGCCAAACACATGATCACATGCAAAGTAGTGGGAAGAAAAGCAGTATCACTCAATAATTTATACAGTGGCTCTTACCATGAATACTGACCAAATCCAAATAGACTCTATTATGTGAGTGTAAGTGCATCTCCAACATCCAAATATGGATATGTATTTTTTGAAAATTGAAGCTTATGTGGTAAAAAAAAGATATATGTAAATTTGGCATTTCATTTGGACAATTTCAAGGGAAATATTATTTTATTATTTTCTCATTTAACTCTCATTTGCTTTATTACATATATCTTATTTATATTTAATGGGATTTGGTATAATTTAAATATTATTAAAATAATAAATTATTAAAAAATAAAAAATGCACAAATTGTACTTGAAACTCATTTTTCATTGAAAAAGTAAAATCAAATTACATAATATTATAGTCAATCACAAACTTCTTCATATTGACATTGGAAATGGCACAGGTGCTCAACCATGCGGCTTGGAGTTGAGAATGTGTTCTCTTGTCGCGAATGCGGAAGTGGTTTTGAATGAAATCCTGAAATTCTCTAGTGTGGTCACGTGACAAGGCAAGGTCACTACATTCACCCTCTCGTGCATCGTAATTGGGTGGTAGACTTTTATCGCGTTCATCTTCGACAACCATGTTACGCATTATGATGCATGCCTTCATTATATGCTGAAGTGTTTGACGATCCCAAAAACAAGCAAGCCAATGAACAATTGCAAAACGCGCCTGTAACACTTATAATTTAATGATTTATAGATATCCAAGCTCCAAGAGTTTATCAAATTATCACAATTTTTAATTACCCATTAAATTTTTAAAAAAAATCCAAAAAAAATCTATAATGACTAAAAATCTAGCCGTGGAACGTTCACTGTGACCATGGGTTCCATCAGCTACTGCCTACTGGTACCAACTTCAAATCCAAATCCAACATCTCATTTGAGGCAAAGTCTCGTTGAACCACAAATGTCCATCCCAAACAGTGATGTGGTAACGGTCATCAGTATTATTTTATGGCTCAAAAAATATTTGAATTCTAGCTTTTTGGCATACCAACCCCAATGTCAAATGACAGGTGGTTTTGGAGGTTCCGTTGGAGGCAAAGGGATATGCCATTTAGTCATTCACTCATTTGATATTTTTGACACAAGTTTTGAATTAAAGTGTTTTTTATGTGACATCTTGTCTGAAAAATGAATGATTTACTTGACTTTTATTATATTAGTAAAGTACCAAACTAGCCAAAGATAGGAGGCAGAGTCACTAGTGACAAGCCCAAGCAGAGGTGGGCCATGCATACACATGATCACATGCACGGAAGACAAGCAATAACGCTCAAGCACAATCTGATATTTTTTTATACGGTTTGAAATATAAATAACCCTTGAAAATTTTCCTAATAGCTAAGAAAAAAAGTCGTAATGATGCAAATGTCTTCCATTATTTTTCTTGGCACTGGAACTATTCAATTTATAAACATTTTCTAGACAAAAATTACAAGGAAGCACCCTCTTATAAGCCCTTATTTACAAGTCTATCGAACCCACTAATGTCAAATTGGAGCTTTCTTTTATAATTTCATAGCAAAAATAATTGTAAGTTAAAATTAAAAATTTAGGACTCTTCTTTAAGACCTTAATCTAAGTAGCTCCTCCCAAATTAGATTAGATTTTTCCAAACGTCTTCTTAACAGAGGGAAGGAAGAGGAGAAAAATTATATATGAATATATAAAAAACAGCTTTGAAATCATAGTTGATAGTATTAATAAAAATAAAATATTGAATCAAATCTTTTCATTTAGAGAAGGTAAAAAGAAACCAAATAAATGAACAAACCAGAGTAAGAAGGAGCCCACGCTGTACGGGTCAAAGACGCGTAGGGGGGCATCTTCTAAGTTCTAACCCATAATTGTACAATCCATAGCAGAAAAAAAAAGGTACGGGTTAATGACGTGTGGAATATTTTGAAACCACATTATTGAACGAAACATAGAAGAAAAAAAGCATATCTTGTACGGATTAAATACACGTGACATATTGAAGTTAAATCCACGTAATAGAGCGAAGTGCTTTTCATTTTCCTCTTAGGCACCATTATATGTGAAAATCCATTCTCGGGGCTGTTTGGTGAGCACAATTGTAAGAATTTTTGTCTGGGAAATTATGAGAATTTCAAATGCTGCTCCTCCAAATTATAATTTTAAATGTTTAATTCCTTTTAGCCATTTGAAATTTTAAGATTTTGAAAATTCATAAGGCTTGTCTTTTCAAGTAGTTTGGAATTTTGAATTCTTACATCAAACGGAGCATTTGGAATGACAGGAGATAAGATGTCACGGCATGTCATAAATCCCCAATAAGTCTAATTTCTTGTCAGGAATGCCTCTAACCAAACTGGCCCTTGGAAACGAAAGCTGAGAATATTCTCCAAACATTTTTGTATGGCTCCATTTGCGTGATTTTTTCTAGATTTTCACCATAGTTTCACTTATTTGATTAAAAGTCTATATTTTATGAGTTACAATATATTTTAAGAAAATTGCATATATGTCACGTTACTTCAGCAATATCTTTTTCAATTATATCCTAAGTAAGACTGAACACTTGAGTTTTGATGGTTCTTTTAAAAAGTAATATCAAAAGGGTGAGTGTTGGGCATGGAAATCACAACATCAAACAAAAGTCTTAACATCTGCGAAGCAAAAGTGAGTGGCCCCAAAATATCTTTTCCACGAAGCTGTAGATGTACTCCTCACTTTTCTTAATATTTGAACTACTAGGGTGGTGGCTGGATATTTACTTTTTCCCATCCATTTATTTGTTTTTCAATTAGAGTGGGTATAATTTGATGGTCATGAACTCACATTTGTTTTTTAAATTTTAATTATTTCTAAAAAATCTATAACTCAATCACATGAAACAAGCTGATGGCAAATGACAAGTGATTTTTTTAGCGAACAATCAATCTTAGTCGCACCCATATATATCATGATGGTTAAGTTGGACCAAATATCATGATGGTTAACTTAGCCCATTCCAGCTTTTTTTTGTCTCTCTTGATTAAAAAGATTGCAAGTTATAACCAGAAACTGGGTTTTTTATTCATTCGTTTTACTTCTTACGTGTCGATTGTTGGATCCCACCAAAGTCCATCATTGGATGTAGATGAATTGGATCCGAAACGCTTTCCAATACGTGACACAACCCCAAACAAATGGAGATTTGTCCCTTTTGCTGTTTTTTTTTTTATTTTGCATGGCCCACCTTAAGCATATCTAATATTTTTACATACACTATCTCCCTCTTCAATGAAGAGCGACAAGTTTAAATTGGACTCTCATTTAGATTTTACTCACCGTTGGATTGAAATAGTAAGAAAGTGATGTCTCTAAAACCATTAAACCTTGGGGCTATAAATCAAAGGGTTAGGATGATCTTATGGAGTCCAAATTTCGCACATAGACTCGAATAGATCTTTTTATCCGACGGACTTTTATGATCGTCATGCATTCCGGTGGCCCTATTAAGAGAGGCGTTTTTCTAGCATTCCAGTGGACTTTCACGATCTTATGCAACGGACTTTCATATAGTTCGCCCTTTTCTTTTAGAGAAGCTTTTTCTCTCTCCAACTCTTTTCAAACTTTTACAAAAAAAAAAAACAAATGGAAAATTTCTGTACGGTAACCTACAATACATGATTTCTCCCCCTTGTTACCAAAGTTAGTCATTTTACTCAGACGTTCTCCGTACAGTCTGTACCGTTGCGCAGACTAAAGGCGTATTTGCTTTTTTTGCGATATCACAACAAATGTTGTGATACCGTAAGTTTTTTAGTTGCAATATCGCAATTTATGTTGTGATATTGCAAAAAATGATAGGTTAAAAGTTAATGAATGCATTTTTGTTTATAATTTCTTTTGATTCCATTGCTTTTGTCTCTGAAATGAGTTCTATGCATCCAATGCAAATGTAGCTCCTGCCACATAACAAGTGATCTCCTGCCAGATTCTCTGTATGTCAACCTTAGGCCACTATCATATACAGCAATTGAATCTCCTGCTACATCTTTGTTTAAGGTATTCATTCCATGTTTCCCACCTTATATGTATCTCCTTCTTATTTATTGTATTATTTTTTTCTTCTTTGGTGTCTTTTGAAAAAAGTTAAAATACAAGGAATCCCACTTGTAGAAACATTTGAAATATTTTGTGTAAATATTAATAGTGACCTTATGTGGGATCGTGGAGCCTCACTTTTTTATGAACATCATGTTATTGATATATTAAAAAAATCCCCTTGTTCTCATATCATAAATTACCAATAACTAGATTTGGTTTGGATGTCCAGTTGCAAAAAACAATATGAGATGTCTTGTTCATCCCGACCTATGGTGGGTCCCACCACAAACTCAGAATGTCGACATATTCTTTTAACCTTTTCCTTTTATTTTGGCATTACAGACATCATTTTGATCATTATCTTAAACTGCTAATGATTTTTTTAATGCTATATATAAGTAAGCAAACGATTAAATGGTTTAGGTTCTTTAATAGTCATCAACGAATGGTAATATTCATTAGATGAATAGTTAAGATCTTACAACTGTATCATATTCTATTGTTCCACAAAGTTAAAAATGCTCCTTTTTTTTTTTTTTGTGAGGGGGGTGATAAACGGATGAAAATGGCTTTTCGAGGGAGGAAGATGGTGAAATTCGGCCTGGGGAGAGAGTTACCGCATTTGAAAATTAGGAACAGTCGAACAGAAAGGGATAAACGGATGAAAAGAGCTTTTCGAGTTGTGCTATCACAATAAAGATTGTGATATCGCAACTAAAAAACTTGTGGTGTCACAACTGAAATTGTGATATCGCAAAAAAAAAATGTGACTTTTGGTCTGCGCAATGGTATGGACGGTATGAAAAACATCTTAATTAAATGGACAATTTTAATAATAAGGGAGATAAATTATGTAGTTAGATTACCGTATAAAAATTTTCCAAAAAAAACAAAACTCTTTTCAAACGAAGGTCCTCTCGTAGGCGTAGGTGAAAAAAACACTTTGAGAAAAAGGAAAGACTTTTTCAAAAAGCCTCTCGTAGCCCTAGGTGAAAAAAATACTTTGAAAAAAGGAAATACTTTTTCAAAAAGCCCCTTGCTCAATGGTCTCTCTCTCTCTCTCTTTGTTTTTGTTTTTGCAATGTGTAGTTTTATTAAGATAAGACTACGCCGGTTAGATGGTGGGAGAGCCTACAGAGGCTATAGGTCTCGAGTACATCCAAAAAGTATTACTATTACTATTACATTTCAGAACAGTATTTGAAGTGACGTTTGTCGTACGTGGCACTGTACATAAAGTGGCTAAAAGTTAAAAATACTTACAAGGTTTTGCCATCCCCACCAAAAGCACAAGGGGCTAAAAGTTGAAAATAATTACAAGGTTTTGCCATCCTCATCAAAAGCACAAGGTTATGCCATTGATCAAAGGGACTGATAGGTTTGGGGGGCTGATGGTTTCGGGTGTGAGGCCCCACCCCTTGTGGGCCCTCAATTTGAATCTAAATATTACATTATAGCCCAAGTATACTATTTATGCTAATTATGAGGTTTAGTTAAGGGTAAATAGGTATTTTCCTAGGTTTTTAGTTGTTTAGCCTTGTGGTGTAATTAGTAGAGTTAATAGGGTGTCCTTTGTTATTTTTAGAGTTAGTTAGTTTGTTAGAGGACCTAGCTTAGAATTAGCATTTACTATAGGGGTTATCCACTAGAGAATCTTCTAGAACCTACCCAAAGACCAAAATGCCCATAGCCATAACCCTAATCCTATTCAAACTAAAAGGTTACTTTAGTCCCTAGCCCAAACCCCCAACCTATATAAGCTACCCCTCCCATTGCCATACGATGGCTACAGTTCTCCTCTCTCATTTCCCTTTTTCTCTCAATTCCCTCCAATTCTCTCATCTTCCTCTTGTTCTCTCTCTAAGAACTCTAAGGAGAAGAAGAGGAAGACCCCAATTGTAACTTATTACTTGAATTTCTTTCTGTCTCGATCATCTCTTCTTCCCCTTCTAGTCAAGGTAAGTGCCCACTTTTAGTTTTATTTCTATAGAAAGTTCTCTTTCTCTCTTTGGATCTCCTTCCTTATAACTTTTCTCTTGTGGATATGGGTGTAGGAGTAGAAATCTCACTAGCTCTGAGATTTTGGGGTGACTGTGTGACCGAGGAGACCCTACAACGGGAATTCCCTTTTTAGCTTGGATTTCTTTCTTTTTCTCTATTCCTTCTTGCGATCGATTGAGGCAAGTGCAATATGCTTATTTAATATAGAATGGATGTTTACTGTTTTGATTCTCTGTAATTCTATTTAGATGATGTTAGTACTGTTAAATTCACCTTTAAGCATGTTTTCATGGATGATTGGTCATTGATGGATGAGTTGATCTCATTTAGAAGATCAATGACCCATGGTTAGGATGGTTGGGTGTATATTGGAGTGCTTTTCTTATTTCTGGATGTTTCTGTGGAGTTTGGATGAGATTATTTGAGTTCTGCTTGAAGAAGAAGAAAATCGAGATTCTGGAGTTGCAGAGCGTCTCTGTGCCTTGCTGGCCGAGATGAGCTCTCTGAGCCCTATTGGCCGAGCTCAGCATTGGCCGAGCTCCGCTATGGTCGAGCTCAGCACTGGCCGATCTCAGAAATGGCCGAGCTCCGCGATGGTCGACCTCAGCATTGGCCGAGCTCCGCGATGGTTGAGCTCCACGATGGCCAAGCTCAACACTGGCCGAGCTCAATGTCCTTAACCGAACTTAGTGTTCTGCCAAACACAATGCTCAGGCCAAGATCCGCATTTAGGCCAAGCTCAGTGTTTAGGCCGAGCTCAGTGTTATGGCTGAGCTCAATGTTTTATCAAGCTCAGTGCCTGACCGGGCTTCGTGGTTGACCGAGCTCAGCGCTTGACCGAACTCAGTGCTTGACCAAGCTCATTGCTTTGCTGAACTGAGCTGGGTGACCGAACTGAGTTAGGTGCTTTGCCGAGCTGAGCTAGGTGACCGAGCTGAGTGTTCGATTGAGCTCAAGTGCTTAGTCGAACTCCGAGCCTGATTCCGAAAAGGCGGGATTCCAACAAAGGAGACTAGAACCTGGGACATCCCCTTTAGCCAGAACTTTCAGTGTGCACGGCCAACTGCCCAGGCCAGGGGGTTAGCCGAGCTCACAGGAACTTCTGGACGATCAGGCCTTGCTTGCAGGGTGTTTACTTCTCTAATCCCAGTGTGCCGAGCTGACCGCCCAGGCCAGGAGGTCGGCTGAGCACATTGTGTACAGTGACACTTCCCAGATTCTAATTTCTATTGTTGTATTATGTGTGGGACTCATTGACCATCAAAATAGACTTTCATCACTGTGCCAGGCACGAGTCAATGGTGTGACTCAACCTTGACCGTGGGGTCCACTAATTAAGGTCCGGGTTATGTAATCTAAGATGATTCGACCTTAAATGTTATCAATGATGCACATAACTTCTGGAGCACCAAACACAGTATTCCTTAGCATTTTAGGCTTCATTTGAAGATCGAATTACCTGAGATGAACCTGAACCTAAAAGTGGACTAATCACTTAGGTTGGACTATTGTTATTTCCCGTTGTTTCTTGTACTTGAGATTTATCTCATTTATATTATCACTATCACTCTATTATCCTTATTATTGTTTATACCTGTTAATTAATTAAAAAAATGGAGGACCTGAACCTAGGATTACTAAGAGGTGACCCGATGGTATGAATGGGTGAACATTTACCCGTGTCTGTGGCTAGGCGGGCCCTTTTATGGTCTAAGTAAGGATGTGATTTACCCTGAATTGAAGAGGTTGGATTATATGGACTTGTAACTCATTATGAATGTAAATGGACTATATATATATCATTGGACATGGACTTGTTATTTCATTTGGACCGTTGTAGATCAGGCCATGTATTTGGTGGGCCTTGGTATGGATCCAATGATTGGGCTTGGACCTAGATTATGATCCATGGATTGTATTAGATACTTGGATCTCTTAGGAATTTTGTTAGGACCTTGTTCACGCAAGGCAAAGCCTAGACAAACAAACCTCTATTGTTTTCTGAGTCAGCATAGACATTTACTCAGTTGATCTAAGCTTAGCCAGTTGGACTGATCATCACTAGTAGGAGCTATTGAGAATGTTAAGTGAGCTATCATGATGAGCATTGTTGTAGACGGACGGTATCGCACCGGTCCGATCTCTAGATGATGGATGTGGTGTGGATGTTATTTGTGGTGCTAGATAATCCCCAGCACGGTGAGGTTTCCCCCCAGCGACTGTGTTCAGTATGAGAGGGCCGCGGCATAATATCCCGCGGTATCCAGCTCGTGTGAATGTGCCATATTATTTAGATTAGATATCTTATTTATTATGTTTCTAAATGCTTATCTTGCTCAACTGCATAGAATCTATACCATTGTTACTCTCTTTAACATCTTTAGTGTCTTTACTTATTTTGATACATGCATCCTATATTATTTGTATACTGTAACTTGCCAGATCTAAATCTGATCCATTCTTGATGCTTAGGTCTCGACCCCGAGTATGAAGACGCCGAGCTCGCGCTTGTTGCAGCGCCCGTAGTAGGAGACTACGAATGGGGACCGGCCGACCAAGAGGTCGAGCAAGTGGACGGAGAGCCAGTATATGGGATATGAGTGTTCTTTTTTTTTGGGTTTGAGTGTTATTTGTGGTGAGATGGTAGTTAGCATGAAAAATGTAATTAAATCTTGATTTACATCACTTGTCATTCTTAGGCTGGATAAGCCCGTTTATACATGATATATCATGATACCTTACGCTTCCACTGTCTCTGTTATTGCTTCCGCTTTGCTCTATGCTTCTGCAAATTAACCATTGTAATTATATTGTTGAAAAGTATAAAATTGGACCTCACTGCGGACCTACGATCTTAGAAGTTCTCGGATTTTTCTGGAAGTAGTGTGCCAATTTCAGTACTTTGATGATTTTCTCAGTATTCAAAATTGGGGCGTTACATTTGGGGTGGGGGGTGGGGGGGCCGTCCATCACACTTTTTTGTGGACCCCATTTCACTATTCATCTCACTGTTTTTCTTAATGGATGGTTGGGGAGAAAAATAGAAAAAAATAACAGAAAAGAAAAACAAGGGAGCCGAGTCCGATTTGGTTGGCCAGAGTGTAAAAAAAATTAAAAGTTAAGAACATTAAAAAAATAAAAAAATTTAAAATTTGGAGTGTAAACTCTTAAATTATAAAAATTAAATCATATATACTAAAAGAAAAATTAAATTAAAAATTTTAATAATACTAAATTCTATAAGTAAACTCCTTATTAAAAACTCAAAAAATAAATAGTAAATGTTAATATTGAGCATTGGTCTCTCTCTTTATTATCCAGAGAGCTTGATAGAAAAGCGCTTGAGGCCTCAGACGTGAGTCACGTGACAAGACACCATGTCCATGTAGCTTAGAAAGGGGCAGGACGCAATGCTGCCAATAATGTGATGGAAGACGACACATGATAACATGCATCGGTGGGCCATACACATGATGAAATGCAGTGGGACTCAGACGTTATTGCCGAAGCAGAGGTGGGTCAAACAAATGAATAGATGCATACGCGACACGGTCACAGAGGGAAGGAAAGCGATACCTCTCAAATCATTTATATATATATATATATGGGATTTGTTCAGTTGAGAACAGTTTTCACCATTTTGGTGAGAACTCTCATCTCGGACGTTCATTTCTGGAAAATGATCCAACGGCTGGAAGGTCTGAATATAAGAGAAGAAAAAAATTCGGAGCCCGCTCACATTTCCCATTTCCCCAGACCCGCTCCTTCCTTTCTCCCGTATCCTCCATCTCTATTTCCCATTTCCCCTAAAATCCTCTCCTTCCTCTCTCCCTTCCTCCATCTCTCTCCCGGCCAGCGCCAAACGAGGACGAAGAAGAGCTTCATCAGCAGCGTCTAGAAGCAGCAGATCCGCAGCGGCAACAGCGCATCTTTCTCCCGGCGTTGTGCATCCCATTCACGGCCAGCGACCGACACCCTCCGATCTCGGCACCTGGCGGACCAGCTGCTCTACTCCTCCCACGAAGAAGAAAAACATAGCCTCTGTTTCGATCTGCAGCGGCAGCAGCGCTGTACGCACGATTTCAGTACCTTGCTGGACATATTTCTCCACTCCTCCCACGAAGATTTCAGCACTTGACGGACCTGCTTCTCCACTCCTCCCACGAAGAAGAAAAACATTCTCTCTGTTTCTTCTTGAGCTTGAGCTCTCTTTATCTATTTTCTTGTTCTCTCCCGGCGTACGCATGCATCTCTCTCCCGTGTTGGATGTGGCCATTGGAAATGACATAGATATTTTTTGGATAGGGCTTTCGATTGTTGATCCACAGATTTTATTTGGATTGGTCCTAACTCTGTATGATGTAAATGGCCAAGCATGTTCATTTCATCTTGTGTATTTGGTTATGATGTAATTTGTTCATTTCATCTTGGATTCCAACTTTATTATGATGTTATTTGGTTATGAAAAGATGGTTATTATGATCTTAATTGGTCTGTCCCTTCTCCTTACACTTGTAGCACTTTATTTGGTTTGATGGAATGCTTCTACTATGGTATTCTGACGGTGGCAATCTGATTACATCACAGGTGGATAGACATTGGTCTTCTGATAATCTGATTACATTTTGTGGTAATAATGAGTATGCTAAATTGAGTTTTTCCTTCCATTTGGATTGAAAGTTTCTTTCCAAGTTTAAGATTCTGTAATGAACCTCTTGATCCCAAAAGGGCAAGAAGCCTAATTATCCAAGACAGCAAATTCAAATGACTACCTGATGGGGCTTTTTTTTCTCAGTTCAAAAGGCTTCATTGAGATCTATGTTTTAGAAGCTCAGAATGAGTTGTGTAACTGCTTCATTGAGTTCATCTACACTCTCAAACCTCTCAGAATATTACTCTGATGAGACATGTCCTTGATTAGAGCAGCACTCTCAAACCTCTCAGAATATTTCATATTCCTTTTTAAGTGTCTAGTAGCAATGTGGGATGGCGCCCTTTTGGGTGGTAAATGGTCACAGAGGCTGGGAGATGACTCTAGTGGGCTATGAAAGGAGATTCTGATTAACAATTACAGTTTGCCTGAGCAGTGTGGGATCGTTACTTTGGTTTATGGCATGGGTGATGTCAGATGTATTCATGGGTAATATTTGGTACCAGGGTCAGCAGTGGTTAAAGGGTGTTGCTTTGGATCACCACTTGGGCTGGTAATAGACCAGTAGTCAAACACTTTTTGAGCTCCTTCAGGTATGCTATCAACCAGAATGCAGTGATTCTGCACAGGAGCATTATCCACCAGATTGTAGGGCTATCAAGGCCCACCAGATGGATGTTTTAACATAGCATTTTAAAGTCGTCCAATCATTAAACAACAAGAAGTTGGATGTTTTAACATAGCTAGCAAGGCCCACCAGATTAATTGTCTAATTCTGTAATAGTATTTAATTGGATGGTCTGCAGGTACATGGGTTTTGGTATTTAAGTGGATAACATGACCAATAACACCATCATCATCTAATGCACAAAAGGGGTCATGAAGCTGAGATAAAATGCAAATTCTTTACCACCAAATTCCCCAGACTCTCAAACTCTAGAAGGAAACTTCAATGAAAAGATTACATCAACTGGAAGAGCAAAAACATACATCCAGAGATTAATTTCTCAAAAACAAACAAATTCTAGTCACGATCAGACATCCAGAGATTGATGTCTAGCACAACCTTTTCCATCTTACAAAAAAAATAAAATAAATAACAAGTCTTTCCCGGCGTCGATCGCTGGCCATGAATGGGATGCGCCAGGTGCTGAAATCTTCGTGGGAGGAGTGGAGAAGTATGTCTGGCAAGGTGCTGAAATCGTGCGTACAGCGCTGCTGCCGCTGCAGATCGAAACATAGGCTATGATTTTCTTCTTCGTGGGAGGAGTAAAGCAGCTGGTCCGCCAAGTGTCGAGATTGAAGGGCGTCAGTCACTGGCAGTGAATGGGATACGCAATGCCGGGAGAAAGATGCGCTGCTGCCGCTGCGGATCTGCTGCTTCTAGACGCTGCTGATGAAGCTTTTCTTCGTCCTCGTTTGGCGCTGGCCGGGAGAGAGATGGAGGAAACGAGAGAGAGGAATGAGAGGATTTCGGGGAAATGGGAAAGAGAGACGGAGGAAACGGGAGAGAGGAAGGTGGGGATTTGGGGGGAAATGGGAAATGTGAGTGGGCTCCGAATTTTTTCTTCTCTTATATTCGGACCTTCCAGCCATTGGATCATTTTCCAGAAATGAACGTCCGGGATGAGAGTTCTCACCAAAATGGTGAGAACTGTTGTCACCTGAACAAATCCCTATATATATATATATATATATATCCAATTAGCTTTTCAGGCCACCTTTTTCAGGCCATGTTGCACGTCTGATCCACTTTATTTGGAAGTGGGCCGTGCCAATCGGACAAAAGTCATGATATTTATGGAGCAGTCCACCACTAGGACAGCACTATTCAAAACCAAAATTCAAAGCTTTCCTGCTTTATGATGTGAATAAAGACTTACCCATGTTAATTAAATGTTTTGGCTGAATGGTTGGTTATTGGTTATGCAAATTGTTTGGGCAGGGCATGAAATTTGTGTAAGTTTCGATGCATGCATTGCATAGAGAGGTTTATGATATGAACAAGTTAATCAATGATGGTGGATCCTCCACATGTTAAATCAGGTCCTAGCTGCCATCAGCACCATAGTAGCAGCAACATTGGATCATTTCTTATTAGGGTAACAGTACATCTTGTGTATTGCTACATGTATATATTCTCAGCAGAGGCCAATTCCAAACTGGTGCCAGGCAATGGTTTGATGATCTAACTGCCCTTCCAGTGGATCCAAGTGAAGATGAGTGAGCCCTAAAACATCTTCTGGGCGGCTTTCCATTCAACCAGTCTTTGTCCCTTTTCCGATCAAAATATCTTTTAAATTTGACTGATTAACTCCATACCTTAATTTTTGGCTCTCAGATTTTGAGGGAGAAGAATAGGTCTAAAAGGAAAAAGGATTGCAAAGGCCTTCCAATCTATGAGATTTTCAATGCACCCCCCACCATCTGGAGTGTGGAGCCTTTGGACAGATTGCTGCCTTTCAAGTAATTTAGTGATTTTTTTTTTAAAAAAGTAATTTAGTGGAATACGTACATAAAAGACTAGCGTGACAAATGACAAAACATCTTGTGTAGTCCTAGTATAGGTTTTGAGAGGCCTATGCCACCATTGGATTACAAAAAAGGACCTACGTATGTAACTTTCTATTAAGCTCTATAATGATCAAAACTAGCTAACATACCTACACAGATAGGCCAACATCTAAAAGCACAAGGCAAGTAGATAATGTGACATTCTAGCCAACCATTCATTTAGACTGTACACACCTGGCTAAGAAGAGACAAACAAGTATCTACATTAATCAATGGGTAAAAACATATCTAGTACCAGTACAAAAAATCAAGATGTGCCCAGAACATCGCACTGAACATATCGGCCTTGGTCGCCGAATACAATTATTATTATTAAATATATTTTATTATTATTATTTTTTCTAGTTCCATGGGAGGGTTCTGGATTATTTGGGCTGGACTAGTACCTCCGGACCTATAGGGAAGTTGAGTAAATTCCCCTTGTGACCCAGTGTTATAGTATAATTTCGAACCTATAGTACAAATCGTGATTTTAGACCAACTGAACTATCTTTTGGGGTTAATGCAAAGTACAATTAGTGGAGGCATTTTCACCTACAAGATTTCTGCATGTTGGAATTTCAAATCTGGACATTCATCAAGGGGGCCTGCCTTTGATTATGTGGGATCCAGTGTCCTGGAGATGGAGGGCAGGGAATGGGACCACAGAGTTAGATTCACAAGGGGAAGGTTGAACACTCCCTTCTTATAATCAAGGTGATAGTGTTTAATAAATGATGAAAATCATCTGTCTTGTCGAATAGTTATAAATTTACTGCCATCCAATTTTTTTCAGGGCCTTTATGTTGGATGAAAAAATATATACATATTAATCATCAGTTTTTAACTGTTTTCAGCCCCCACACCCTTGCATCCGGGTTCGCCCTTGCATGGGGCCAACAAATGATATTTCCTAGCAATAAAATCTCAATGAGATGTAACTCATGCAAATTGTGGTATTAAAGATTCCCATTCCAACTCCAATGAAGATAATCAGTCAATTAAATAGAGACTTTTCAAGAAAGAAGAACATTCTTCGAAAAACTCATGGGGTTTTTGAATTATTCGTTTTCCATTTGGTCCAAATCTTACATATTTTGATTGCTTGAGAATACCACCGAACTTCCATCATTAAATACCTTTCGATCCAAAATGCTTAAGGTCCTATTTGTTTATATTAAAATATATAGAAATCGAATGCAAAAGATTTATGAAAGAAAATCATAAGTTTATTTTAAAAATTGAGTATTACATAGCTTTCCTTTTAATGAAAATAGAATCGAAGAAAAATAAATGGGAAACGAGTAACTAGCTATCTCCTTAGTTCTACATTTTCCAACTTCCTCCATTTTAATAAAATAAAAGATTATTTAATATTTATTTAAAATTTTATCTTTAATATTTATTTTTAACCATTTGTAATATAAAAATAAGTATTTCTTCTTTTCCCTCTCGTATACAACTATCAAATTCTATAACCGTACGTTAGCTATGTGCAGGGATGGAACCCTTGAGCTAACAATGGGTTGGCAAGTCTTTTTTACAAAGGAGAAGGTGCCTAGCTAGGTTACCATTGAGCTAACAATGGGTTGGCAAGTGGGCACCACCTAAAATAAAAAGGTCAATTTATAATCACGATTTTAAATTTTTTTTTTATAAAGATAAGATTCTTTCTCCTACTTTAATGATTTTCCCTGTTCTTTCCCTTGCATTATGGAGTACGGAATGGACCCCACGTCAACCTTTCTCTCTTATAAAAAAAAAGGGTAACTAATGTATCATAGAATTGGCCGACTACTGATATGACCACTGGTGGAAAGATCTTCACCGACAAGGAGATGGAATACAGTGGATATATGGTCAGCTTGTGGGATCCAATTAAATGCATGTCTAAGTTTTTAAAGTTTGGAAGGGCGTTTTTTCTAGGAGACACATGGAGTTTTGGTCCTTTTGTAAAAATGAAGAGAAGATCGATTTAGGTTTTAGTTTTTCTTTTGAAATCAGTGTTTACCAATTTATAAGAAGCATCTCATGCATTAGTTTTATTCATTTCAACAGCAGGTCAGCTGATTTGATATTTTTTTTTTTTCACGTGTCAGCCTCCTCATTCGTCCAAAATAGGATTCAAATAGCGAATTCTGACTCACAACTCTAAAACACTCTCTTGCACACTATTAAATTCTATAACCGTTGGTTACGTCCAGGGATGGAACCTTGAGCTAACAATGGGTCGGCAAGTGGGCACCACCTAAAATGAAATGTTCAATTTATAATCATAATTTTAATTTTTTTTGTTCAAAGCCCGAGCGTGATCTACGGTCGGAATTTTCTCAGTTGGTTGCTTCAGTTCCTGCCCGTTTTGAATATCAGACTCTTTTGAGCCATATGCTTTTTAGAAATTTAATCCAACGGCGGTAAGCAAGGGCGCAAATCAGGTAGATCGTCGTAGGTAAGAGTGTCAGAATATAAAGGGAGATGCACCGGTCAAAATATGCGGTCAGCTGGAGCAAATTGTCCTTTGTAGTGACCGATACATCTCATCCTTCGAGATTCCAAGGGTCACTGTCACCTTTAAGCCAGTCAATCTCAACCGTCCAAGACTTGCATTGACCCAAGACTTGGGTGGGCTTAAAGCTATATGAGCAATCTCCCAGTGTCCTTGTACAACGCACAGTACAAGAGGAAATCACCAGTCATCAGCTGAAGAATCTCAAGTCTTATCTTGTTCCATCTTCCTATTGCCAAGCATCAGGTATGTGATCATCTCAATCCATGGATACAATTTATGTCATTACTTATTATGATGTGCCAACTTCTGCCTTTTCTTTCATTTGTTTTCCTTTTGTTATTGTTAAATTGCTGCCCTATCAAAACAAAAACTTCAAAATTTTCAACTAAACAGAAAATCTCACCTAGGATGGGTAGCAGTCGGGTGCTCCTTGGTTGCATACCAAAACAAGAAAGAAAAGAAAAGAAAAACTCACTCCAAAACAAGGGGAAAAGGCAGTTGATCTCTTCTAGTTCTTGATGATCATAATGAATTAATGTCTGTGTTTATTCAATCCACTCTAGAATGTCTTCAATCTTTAGGATAAAGCTGAAATTGATAGTCCATTTAAAGAGTCCATAATATATAAATAAAACCTTAATTACAAGAGTCCTCCTCGCCCTTAAACATGAAAGATATAAAAAAAAATAAAAATTGAAATCATGTTCTCTGGTGGAAAAAAAATATCTTGTAGCGACACCACATGTTCTATGGTGGAAAAATAATCTTTTTTATTTTTTGAGAAACCATTTTTTTTTAAAGATATCGAAAGATAATTTTTTTTAAAGATCTTCATCTACAAGCGGATGGCATACCGAGGCCCATACCGTAGGGCCCGCTTGAATGGATTCCTATGGAAAAGAGTGGGTTAGATAAAAAGGTCTCCTCATGGATAAGGGTGGTCATTCAAAAGATCAGCAGCATCAAATCATTCTAGCCCGTGCTTTTAAGATCCTTAAATTTGAATGGTTTTTTAACCATAGAAGTTTTTAAAGTTTGATCCAACGGTTGTGAATTGGCCAAAGAGCATGAAATCGGGTATGGTGCTAAATCATGCATATTGGATAAGAGTGTGAAATTAGCTGCATATGGGATCAAAGGTGGCCCCTAGCAGAGGGGAGCTTTACATGTGCTTCGCATGTAGGAACTAATTGTCCTTTCTAGTGATCCTTTACATCTCAGCCTTTCCACATGCAAATGGTATCTGTTACCTTTAAGCTCGTCAATCTCAACCGTTCAAAACCTATGTTGCTCTCAAGCCCAATATCTCCTTCCTATCAAATGACCCTTGAAATATTTGGTATTGACGCAAATGTTGTTACCAAGTAAAAACCAATTTTTTTTTTAAGAAATTAAAGAGAAATAATCAAGGTCCTAAAATCTCTACTCTTTGCTTTAATATTTTTCTAAAATCTATCAGATCCCTATAACTTCTCTCATGAGTTTTCATGTTTATCAAGAAAAGATATTATCATTATCATTTACATTTACTAATTTATCTAAATAATAAATATGCAGGATCAAAGAAGTAATGAAATACAGTAAATTCAAGATGTTGGACCAAGTAAGACAATCGATTAGTAGCATCATAAAATTTCTTCAGAAATCTGAAACATCTGAAACATGGGCTAGGATAAAATCTATGATGTGACATGGATAAAATCTGAAACATCAAAAGGTTTAAAGTTCACTATGCTACATAAGAACAACTAGATCCATAAAGTCTGCATCACTAAATATACAAGCATGGTAAGATTAATATCTGAACTTTCTAGGAGTTCATATGATAGATACATGTTTCATTTCTACACCCTTGCGTAGACATTGGTCATAGTTTGAAATTGATCAGCTAGAGCAATCTACCAACACAACTACATATATGCTCCACAATCCATTGTATCTCCAGGGAGCCCATCTAACTCATTTAATTGTTCATTTTACTCACATTGATATTCCATGCATGTCCATTGGATTTTTGGATTATGGAATAAAGTAAGATAGAAATACACCCGTTTACATGCTCTGATGCCATTTCCGGTCTCTTAAAAACATATACTAAACATAATATATGTTCAACAACAATCTACCAATTACATTGAAAACTACAATGATAAGCTTAACCATACCGTGATCAAGAAACAGATAATTGATTAAAAAATAACATGTAGAGTTTTAGCTACATAGAAAAAGAACATGTAGAAATTTCAAAATAAATAATCGGAAAAAAAATTGATTCATCCAAAAGAACATGTAACCAACTTAAAAAAAAAAATAATCAAATGGCTTCTACCCCAAAAAAGAAAAAAAAAACAATTGGCAGAGCATACCCAACAAACCCAAAGCCCAAAGCCCAAAACCCAAAACCCAACAGGCCCAAAACTCGTCCACTCCATGCTTGACAATAATCCAAAAGAAATCAAAGAAAAAGTCCAAAACCCAACAAACCAACATGCCCAAAAACTGTCCTCAGTACTTAAAAGGCCAGAGCATACCCACTTTCTCCACTGCAAAGGTTTATTTGGTGCCCATATTAACACACATGAGGCCAATGGCTCGGCTTTCCACGCATATAGCCCCCTCCTCCAAGGGTGGGGAATGACCACCTCATCCAAGTACTTCACTGTATCTTTTATGCAAGTGAGAAGGTCAAATATGTAAAAGTGGGCCACTCGACGCATCACCCATCCAGTTGACCAACCAAAACCACCCGAGCTCAGATGTAGAGTACTGAACTCATCATTCTTACACACGTGCACAGAATGTTGTTCACTGATTGTTGCTCTCACCATTTTGTGCCTAACCACATGATCAACTATAATGTTCATTTAGTGGGTAGATCAACAATAATGTTCATTTAGTAGGTTACGCCATTAATGGCCAATGAGCTACAAAGATCCAACTGCTGTGTAATTTTCATCATTCACACAAGAATTCTCATAATTCACACTACAATATAGGCTAATGCATTTTGGAATTCTCTAACCAGATAGAATTTTATCACATTCCCCATCCAATTTGGCCCTCTAGATATCAATCTGAAATTCTCAATCACCCAACACAAATCTAAAGAAGCAACCTCAACATAATCAAAATATAAAAAAAAGCCACCGATTCTCCATTTTAAATTGTCATCATATCATAAAATTCAGCAATAAAAGCATAATGCAAATCAATAAATTAAAAAACTCCAAAATCATATTATGCTACTAACAAAAATTCCTTTTAAAAGTAGAAAATAACCATTTTGTAATTGGATTTCTAGATCTCATCGATTTCCATCAAACCCCAGTAACCAAAATAGCTGAAAAATGAAATAAAAGAAAAAAAATTCACTGCTGTAATTGCAAAGACACTGTGATAAATTACTTCAACCATCAAGGAAAAAAAAATACAATCACATAACCAAAAATGAAAAAAGGAAGACCAAGAAAGCCCAATTAATTACCATAGTAAACATTACTATACCATAACAGAGAGAGTCCAAAGTGAATATCCTTCTCACCCATGAGTCCATGACAGTACACATACCATAACAGGAGAATTTCCGAACTCTTTCCCTTCCTAAAAGTCTAATAATTTATAGGATTACATTAATGGGTTCTAACTTATTAAAATCTCTTGTAGATTTTGAATCCAGTGTGGTGATTTCTGGCTGGAGAAAGTAAAGATAGAAGAGATGGACAAAGGAGATGAGCTTAAAGGAGATGAGCGTCAACAGGTGATTCTAATTTTTCAAACTTCTAATGGTGCTTCAAGATTTTGTTCTAATCTTTTGGGGTCCAGTCAGCCCATATTTGATGAAGAGGCCAGTGTTAAATATTATCTTACATTGGTGGTGTTGGTGACAGAATTGTCAACAATCCAATCCAATTTGGCATGGGATCATATCTCAAAATGTGTTTGGATGTGCCCCTAATTGTTAGTGCATGGTTTGAATATTTTGATAGAACAAATGGTTCTATCCATGCCATTATATTTTGAGAAGTCAGAGAATGCGAACCACCTCATTTGACGGGTTACTGTTTTTTACCTTTTTCTCATCGTCACTACCAATTTCCCATAATAGATTTGGAATTAAAAAGAAACTGAAAATAGCATCCTCTTTTTTTTTCACCCCCTTAATAAATTGGATAACCATTCATCCATCAAAATGTTATCACGAAATTCTTCTTTAATTGAATCCAAATGCGCCTGATAGATGTACTAATGTCGAGGGAAAGTGAGGAAAACTGGTGCATTTTGTTTTGGAACGAATCCATATCTGAAAAAAAAAATCTGAGAATTTCCCCAATTGAGGTTAACTTCTCATCAAAGTTCAGAAAAAGCCTTGTAAAAGAGAAAATTTTTGTTAGGGTTTTGGATGAAGATGGAAATCAGAGAATGAGAAAGGGAAAATTGGGAATTTCCATCCCTCCACTCATCTCGCCAATCCAACTGTATAAGTCGGGCCACGCCATTCCAAATTGAGATGCTCTAAACAAGAACTAGAAGAAGAAAACCCTCGAGATCGACACAGTTTCCCTTCTCCTTTTCTTCTTATTTTTCTTTTGAGAGAAGAGGAAATACAAACACACAGACAGATAATAAAGAAGAAGAAATGGTATCGGTGCTCGGTGAGTAGGCTCCGGCGATGATCGGGTGCTCGGTGAGTAGGGCAAGACTACTCATTTGCCTATCTGTTCTTAGATTGATTGTGCACTAACACAGGACTCAAAAACTAAGTAACCATGTGAAACCATCATTTTTGTTTAATAATTTATTTTATTAAACCAGAAAAATTATTTAAAAGTGCTCAGGGGAAGTAAAATTTAATGATAACCCATTAATGAATGGGATGCGCATTTTGAATGGCTCTAATTATTGATTTATGGGCATGGTGGGCCCCAGGAAAAAAAATGCTTCAATCGTGCTTTGGAAACCAATGATGATCCGAACTCATATGGATAATTAGAGTCATTCAAATTGAACTTTCCAACCAGTTATATGGGATATCGTCAAATCTCATTTTAAGTGGAGTTTATCTCACCGTACGATTGAACACAAAAAAAAAAAGTTAATAAAACAACATTTTTTAGCCATGTTTTTTTATTTGGTCAATCTAACGGTGGGACCAACTCAATTCTAAACAAGAAAATTGGGATACCCCATAAATAAGTAAGTTGATATTTTAAACGACTCTGATTATGCACTAGTGAAGCCCTGCACGTGCAAGGCACGTGCAAAATCTCCAAGTAATTCATATAAACGAAATCCTTTGGTGATACCTATTAGACTGGACCGAATTTATTCAGACTTGAGAAAATGTTAGTTTTTATCAAGTAGGTGCAATGAAAACAAGTAGAATCCCAGTTCAAAATATGGAGCAAAGCCATGCTCATCCTTTAAGAAACTCTATTAATTCTGATGTTAGTTGAGAAGAGTTGGAAGGAACACAAGAAAAAATTAAGAGGGTGCTATTCTTAGATGCAACAAAAAGCCAACCACAAGTATGGGCTACAACTAATCAAAGGAAGCAGACAAACTTCCCATGATTCAGTTACATTATCATCTTTAACAATCCTGTTATGTAAAGCCACCGGCTCAAACATTCGAAACCAGCTACAGATCATTGTTGGAGACTTTGATTATTTCAACAATATAAGTAAAATTATAAAATGTCTTTTGCCCCTTTAATTCTTACAAAGAATCACATCATTTGCTGATGACCATAACATTTGCAACAACAATAAGAATATTAGGAAAAAGAAGGAGAAGAAGAATTAGGGCCTAGTTCTACAACAAAAGGATGAGCAAAGCCTCCTAGTGGCAAGTTATCAGTCATCTGCTTTCTATTTATAATATGGACAAGATTCCAGTTATTACCATGGAAGCAACCAGTTTCATGAATTCAAGAAAAAAAAAAGAATAAATGTATACTCTCGTATACTCTCTGCAAAAACCAATCACCTCGGTAGGACAAGAAGCATATCTCGTTCAAACACCTTTTAAATGGAGAGAGGAAAAAAAATGAATTTCTAGTATTTGACAGATTTGAATATCACACCCCAAAAAAACAAAAGTTGATAATCACATTGTTGGTCCGAGTACATACATAAATAGATCAGTATTTTAGGAAACAGATTTGTACAATAGTGAAGCAAACAACAACTAAGCAGAATTACAGAATGTAATAAAAAAATGTAAATCCACTTACTGTTTGAAGGCAGAAACAGAGAACTGTCATTAAAGTAAATGAAGTCGAGAAACTCACAGAAGAAGTTGATCAAGGCTAGTGTTTAACACTATGTCTGTCACGCCCCGAGCCCGAGATTTCACACATCCCGAGGCGCGACACACGCCCGCGTGGAAATTCGAGTCAAACTCATTGACTCTTGGTCCCCACGTACGGAATTTACCCACAGGATATCACATGTGAGGTTTATAAATCCATGTATCTGTATTTTTCACCTGTATAATTTTGTCAAATAGATATCCAATATCATAACACCCAATCATCAAGATATAGAGCATAAGGTTCATGAGCATAGATTTAAAAGTTCAAGTTTAAGTTCAAGAGAAGAGAAGTATGTTAAGTTAAAGTTTACAATCCCAAAAGCTAAACAAGTTCATAAAACTTCTACAAAATGAGTGACACTTCCAAGCCACGGTCTAAGGGTCATTTAACGTCCATCTCATCGTGCATATGCCTAGAAGACATCATCAGGAGTCCATTCTGCTACGTTAAGGGGAGGTTCCTCTTCCTCAAGGATCTCCGGGGCAATGGCGTCGATGTATTCACCTGTAACGCCAAGTGTAGCACCATTAGACTAAGCTAAGCAATGTAAGCATATATAATTCATATAACATGTGGCAAAAGAATATCTGAACCTATACATAAATCATATGAGGTCAAGTGCGTACACTAGGCAATCTGAGCATGAATAAACATGAGACATTCGAATCAAGAATAACAGATATACACAATAACAGAACTAGTTAGCACATCCACATTAGCTAAATTCTCTCAATTTAATCATGTAAACATGAAAGTAAAGGGAGAGCAGAATATCAGAACAGGACAGGGCGGTACTACTAGGAGACAGAGGTACCCAGAATTCTCCATCGTAGACCTAGGGTGCCGGTAAACCCTCAGAATAATTTCCCATCTGCAGAGGGCCAGAAATATATACTAAACCCACACTTAGCCGGGTCCGACTTAGATAGGGTCGAAGCCAAGTGGTGCTGACTCATAGAATGCAATATACAGTTAACAGAGCAGATATAGAACAGATACGGGACATATCATATAATATTACAAAATCAGAACTTATTACAGATATAACTGAACAGAAGCGGAAAACAGACATAATATAAACAGGTGTATAAGAAAATATACATAACCAAGCAGAGGTATGATCAAGTCATACGAGAATACTGGAAAACGGAATGCAATGCATGTACAGAGAAATTTATATTCAGGAATCAAGACAGAAATCAAGCCAAGCCTACGGTCTTGGAACCCTCGTGGTCTTCACCGTCCAACTCGGTGTAGTACTAAGAATTCCGGCATTATTGGGCTACAAAGGAACCCTTGGCGTTACTTAATTTGGATGCCGAATCCCTTAGTATAACACATTTGGTTCGGATTACAATACGAAGATTCACGATGTTTTTTGTGGGTGTATGGTAGCTCACACCTCACCCACATGAATTACAATTCCATTGGGCATAATTTAGGATTCAAGGGATCCAACCTTAAAGTCCAACTATCAGGCCAAACAATCTAAGCATACTACGGTTCAACACTTGGCTCGCGGTACCCTCCGGTTGCCAAGATTTATTTAAAATCCAATATCCTCTTAATTCTCAAATCTCAAATCAATAATATGCAAGGACCATTGGATTCTACGCTTCAAGAGCTTTCCAACGATATAAAGAACGTCAAAATCGGACATACGAGTCAAAAGTTATGGCCATTTGAAGTTTGGCTCGCCGGGCCCAGTGGGCCCTCTCGCTATAGCGAGCTGGGAGCTCGCTAGAGCGAGAGTGCTCTCTGTCCGGGGGTTCTTTTGCTCGCTAGAGCGAGCTGGAAGCTCGCTAGAGCGAGGGTGGTTACTGCCAAGGTCCGGGGAGGCTGTGACAGGGCTGTTTTGTCCCTCTTGACTTCCCCTACAACGATTTTAGTCCATTCCAATGATCAAAAACTAGCAAGATGAGCCACCAATGCTCTCTAAACATAAACATCCATTCTCTTGACCAAAAATACATCAAACCATACCCATTTACAAATCTAAAACCAATTTTTAAGCAAGAACAAAAATGAGCTGGAACTGGGTAATCTAGAATGAGATCTATTGCAAGAATCATAAATAGAGAATAACATGCATATTATTATAAATGTTTACTTGCCTTAAGGTGCTTGAAGCTAAAAATCACAAATCCAAGCTATACTCAATCTCTATTTCCAAGGTAAACTCTCCAAAAGAAAAACCCCCAAATGTAATGGAGAAGATGAAATCCTACAATGGTGAAAAATGAAAATGAGGAACAAGAAGATGCATGCACGAATTGTAACATCATCTCACTGATTTGAAACAAAAGCAATGGAAAGGAAGATGGAAACTTACCAATGGAGAAGATTAAAAGGGAAGAAGCTTGAGAGAGATTATAGATCTTGTAGAGGAAGATGAAGAAGGTGAAGATAGAGTCCCCAAATCTCACATGCAAGGTCACCAAGCATTCAATCTTGAGAAAATTTGGTGAAGAAGTGAAGGAGAAGAAAGAAGTTTCAGTTGCTGGAAATGAAGGAAGAAGAGAATCGTTGGAGATGAGACTTTAAATAAAACTTTTCTGGGCTTTGCATGCAAACCCAGATTTAGGATTAAAATGTCACAAAAGGGCTTCCTGCTGGTATTTGGGCCAAGGGGGATCCGAATTTGGGTCAGTTTGGGTCTGAATAACTCGGGTCAAAACATGAAAATCAAAGCCCAAACTATGCTTTATGCAATGCACCTAAAATCCAAAAATTTCTAAAGACACACTAAAACCCAAAACACTCCAAAAGTCATAATCTACTTAGTCAAGGGTCAAACCCAACTAATTCTGCCTAATCAAGCTCAAATGCAAACAAAACATTCATTAAGTAATTAATCTAAATTAATTAACTCTAAAACGAGATTAAGGCGGGTCGGGGTGTTACATCCTCCCCTCCTTAGGACATTTGGTCCTCCAAATGTAAATCGTACTTCGGTCAAGAGATGACGATATTTCCTCATTACTTGCTCCTCTAACTCCCACGTAGCTTCTTCCGGACCATGGTGCTCCCACAAGATCTTCACCCAACGAATCGTCCGGGTACGCAACACTGTCTCCTTGACATCAATCACTTGCAAAGGTTTCTCATCGTAAGTTGCATCTGCTCGAATCTCCAAAGGCTCATACTCAATGACGTGCGACGAGTCCGGAACATACTTCCTCAACATAGCCACATGGAAAACATCATGTACTGCTGCAAGGTTAGGAGGTAATATCAATCTGTAGGCCAAGTCTCCAACTCTGCTGCGAATCTCAAATGGTCCAATATATCTCGGTGATAACTTGCCCTTCTGCCCAAATCGAATGGTGCCCTTCATTGGTGAAACTTTGAGGAACACCTTGTCTCCCACTTGAAACTCGAGATCTCTACGTCGGTGATCCGCATAACTCTTCTGCCTACTCTGAGCTGTCTTCAATCGTTCATATGCAAGTTTGACCTTTGCACTAGTCTCACCAATAATAGTTGGTCTATGAAAGCTTCTGACTCCGACTTCTTCCCAACAAACCGGTGATCTGCACCTCCTACCATAAAGAGCTTCAAACGGTGCCATACCGATACTTGCGTGAAAGCTGTTATTGTACGCGAACTCGCACAAAGCCAAATCTCGATCCCATTCTATCTTGTAGTCCAAAACACACGCTCTGAGCATGTCCTCAAGAGTCTGGATCGTCCTCTCCGACTGTCCATCAGTCTGCGGATGGTATGCCGTGCTGAAAGTCAACTGAGTGCCCATAGCTTGCTGGAATGAAGTCCAAAATCTTGAGATAAATCGACTATCTCTATCTGACACAATCGAAGCTGGAATCCCATGCAATCGAACAATCTCCTTGATAAACATATCCGCCATCATATGCATCTTGGTTCCTGTCTTGAAAGGCACAAAGTGTGCAGACTTAGTCAATCTGTCTACGATCACCCAAATAGCATTGTTGTGTCTCGAAGTCTCTGGTAGTCCTGACACAAAATCCATCGTAATGTGCTCCCATTTCCACTTGGGTCTCTTCAATGGCTTCAAAAGTCCTGGAGGCTTTCTATGTTCTGCTTTGATCTTCTGGCATGTCAAACATCTTGAAATAAATCCAGCAATCTCTCTCTTCATGTTGTTCCACCAAAATCGACCCCGTAAATTTTGGTACATCTTAGTACTACCGGGATGCATAGAGTACCGCGCATGATGCGCCTCTGCCATAATCTGATCCTTAAGATCTCCAACATTAGGCACACACAACCTATCCCGGAAATACAAAACACCATCTTCAAGTCTGAAATCTGGCTTATCTGCAATCTTGTCTCTAATCTTGACAAACTCGGGATCCTGAAATTGGCTATCCTTAATCTGCTGAATCAACTGCGGTTCTGAAACTGACATGGCTGCCAACATAACCTTCTCATTGACCAGTTCTATCTCAACATCTAAATCTCTGAAAATCTCAACTAAATCCCATTCTCCGAACAAACTGGCCAAAATGCATGACTTCCGGCTCAACGCATCTGCCACTACATTCCCTTTGCCCGGAAAATACCGAATCGGAAAGTCATAATCAGCCATCAACTCTAGCCAACGACGTTGCCTTTGATTCAAATCTTGCTGCGAGAAGAGGTACTGCAAACTCCTATGATCGGAATGAACTTCAAACCTCTCTCCATAGAGATAATGTCTCCAAAGTTTCAAGGCAAAAACTACTGCCGCTAACTCCAAGTCATGCGTGGCATAGTTCTTCTCATGTTCTCTTAGCTGCCTAGATCCATAAGCCACTACCTTGCCATTCTGCATCAAAACACAACCTAATCCAACCTTCGAAGCATCAGTATAGATCACAAATCCTCCGCTCTCGGTCGGTAAAGTCAACACTGGGGCTGTAGTGAGCTTCTCCTTAAGCAACTGAAAATTAGCTTCACATTCTGGAGTCTAAACAAAAGTGATATTCTTCCTAGTCAGCTTGGTCAATGGAGCTGAAATCTTAGCAAATCCTTCAACAAATCTCCGATAGTATCCGGCCAATCCTAGAAAACTCCTGACTTCTGCTACATTCTTCGGGCTTTGCCAATTCACTACTGCTTCTACCTTAGCTGGGTCAACTGCCAAACCTTTCTTAGAGATTATGTGCCCGAGAAAAGCTATTTGCTCCAACCAAAATTCACATTTATTCAACTTCGCATATAATTGATTGCCTTTCAACAATTGCAATGAAGTCCTCAAATGCTCTGCATGCTCTTCTTTAGACTTAGAGTACACCAAGATGTCATCAATAAAAACAACAGTAAATTGATCCAAGTATGGGGCAAAGATTCTGTTCATCAAAGACATGAAAACTCCCGGAGCATTTGTTAATCCAAAAGGCATAACTAGGAACTCATAATGTCCATATCTCGTCCGGAAAGCTGTCTTAGGAATATCTTGATCTCTAATCCTCAACTGATGATAACCGGACCTAAGATCAATCTTCGAGAAATGAGCTGCACCTTGTAATTGATCAAACAATTCATCAATCCTAGGCAGTGGATATTTGTTCTTTATAGTCACTTGATTAAGCTGCCTATAATCAATGCATAACCTTAAGGTGCCATCTTTCTTCTTCACAAATAGAACTGGAGCTCCCCAAGGAGAAACACTAGGGCGAATAAAACCTTTATCAAGCATTAATTCTTCCAATTGAGTCTTCAATTCTCTCAGCTCTGTAGGTTCCATCCTGTAAGGTGCTCTAGAGATTGGGGCTGTCCCCGGCACTAACTCGATAGTAAAATCTATCTCCCTAATAGGTGGCAAACCAGGTACTTCATCCGGAAAGACATCCGGGAATTCACAAGCTACTGGAATATCTTCTAACTGCTTAGGCTGTTTATCATCAGAAATAAAAGCTATGAACCCTTCACAACCACTATGGATTAGTCTCTCTGCCTTAAGAGCTGAAATTATTCTGGTATCTAGTCTTTTCTTAGACCCTTCAAAGATTACTCCTGCACTAGACCCATCTATCCTAAGGGTCACGGTCTTGTGGAAACAATCCATACAAGCACGATACTTCGCTAGCCAATCCATTCCTAAAATAACATCAAAATCGTGCATAGCTAGGACTATCAAATCAGCTGGCATCACCAAATCACCTATCTGCACTCTACACCGCGGGTAAAACGAATCACAAACTACCCTCCGCCCTACCGGAGTAACAATCGCAAGTACAACCTGCAATTGCTCGGGTCTACCTCCGATCGTCATAGCAAAGTGCGGTGCAATGAAAGAGTGTGTGGATCCAGGATCAAACAAAACTCTAGCTTCATGATCACAAACAAACAGCTTACCTTCTACAACTGTATCTGCAGCTTCAGTTTCTTCGTTGGTCATGGCATAAATACATCCCGTTGCATTCGGATGTTGCTGTGGCTGCTGCCTTTGTTGCCCTTGCCTCTGTTGAACTGGGCCTTGTTGCCTAGGCCTCTGCTGGCCTTGCACTTGTCTCTGCTGCTGTTGCTGAGGTGGCCTCTGAGCTGGTTGTTGTTGTTGTTGTTGTTGCGGTATCTGTTGTCCCTGCTTTGCAAGCAATGCCTGGAGGAGAGGCGGGACCTGAAATTGGACTAACTCTGGCGGCCTCACGCTGATTCGGGCAGTCCTTCGTGGGGGCATTTTTCTGTAAAACAATTGGGTTAGCACAAACACTTTAACAAACCCTAGGAAAAATCCAAAAGAATTGGTACACCCAACTTCCTACCGTATCCTCACATCGTGCCCTAACGTTCTAAGTATTTTAAATACTCTTAGAACAACATATGCTCTGATACCAACTTACGTATGTCACGCCCCGAGCCCGAGATTTCACACATCCCGAGGCGCGACACACGCCCGCGTGGAAATTCGAGTCAAACTCATTGACTCTTGGTCCCCACGTACGGAATTTACCCACAGGATATCACATGTGAGGTTTATAAATCCATGTATCTGTATTTTTCACCTGTATAATTTTGTCAAATAGATATCCAATATCATAACACCCAATCATCAAGATATAGAGCATAAGGATCATGAGCATAGATTTAAAAGTTCAAGTTTAAGTTCAAGAGAAGAGAAGTATGTTAAGTTAAAGTTTACAATCCCAAAAGCTAAACAAGTTCATAAAACTTCTACAAAATGAGTGACACTTCCAAGCCACGGTCTAAGGGTCATTTAACGTCCATCTCATCGTGCATATGCCTAGAAGACATCATCAGGAGTCCATTCTGCTACGTTAAGGGGAGGTTCCTCTTCCTCAAGGATCTCCGGGGCAATGGCGTCGATGTATTCACCTGTAACGCCAAGTGTAGCACCATTAGACTAAGCTAAGCAATGTAAGCATATATAATTCATATAACATGTGGCAAAAGAATATCTGAACCTATACATAAATCATATGAGGTCAAGTGCGTACACTAGGCAATCTGAGCATGAATAAACATGAGACATTCGAATCAAGAATAACAGATATACACAATAACAGAACTAGTTAGCACATCCACATTAGCTAAATTCTCTCAATTTAATCATGTAAACATGAAAGTAAAGGGAGAGCAGAATATCAGAACAGGACAGGGCGGTACTACTAGGAGACAGAGGTACCCAGAATTCTCCATCGTAGACCTAGGGTGCCGGTAAACCCTCAGAATAATTTCCCATCTGCAGAGGGCCAGAAATATATACTAAACCCACACTTAGCCGGGTCCGACTTAGATAGGGTCGAAGCCAAGTGGTGCTGACTCATAGAATGCAATATACAGTTAACAGAGCAGATATAGAACAGATACGGGACATATCATATAATATTACAAAATCAGAACTTATTACAGATATAACTGAACAGAAGCGGAAAACAGACATAATATAAACAGGTGTATAAGAAAATATACATAACCAAGCAGAGGTATGATCAAGTCATACGAGAATACTGGAAAACGGAATGCAATACATGTACAGAGAAATTTATATTCGGAATCAAGACAGAAATCAAGCCAAGCCTACGGTCTTGGAACCCTCGTGGTCTTCACCGTCCAACTCGGTGTAGTACTAAGAATTCCGGCATTATTGGGCTACAAAGGAACCCTTGGCGTTACTTAATTTGGATGCCGAATCCCTTAGTATAACACATTTGGTTCGGATTACAATACGAAGATTCACAATATTTTTTGTGGGTGTATGGTAGCTCACACCTCACCCACATGAATTACAATTCCATTGGGCATAATTTAGGATTCAAGGGATCCAACCTTAAAGTCCAACTATCAGGCCAAACAATCTAAGCATACTACGGTTCAACACTTGGCTCGCGGTACCCTCCGGTTGCCAAGATTTATTTAAAATCCAATATCCTCTTAATTCTCAAATCTCAAATCAATAATATGCAAGGACCATTGGATTCTACGCTTCAAGAGCTTTCCAACGATATAAAGAACGTCAAAATCGGACATACGAGTCAAAAGTTATGGCCATTTGAAGTTTGGCTCGCCGGGCCCAGTGGGCCCTCTCGCTATAGCGAGCTGGGAGCTCGCTAGAGCGAGAGTGCTCTCTGTCCGGGGGTTCTTTTGCTCGCTAGAGCGAGCTGGAAGCTCACTAGAGCGAGGGTGGTTACTGCCAAGGTCCGGGGAGGCTGTGACAGGGCTGTTTTGTCCCTCTTGACTTCCCCTACAACGATTTTAGTCCATTCCAATGATCAAAAACTAGCAAGATGAGCCACCAATGCTCTCTAAACATAAACATCCATTCTCTTGACCAAAAATACATCAAACCATACCCATTTACAAATCTAAAACCAATTTTTAAGCAAGAACAAAAATGAGCTGGAACTGGGTAATCTAGAATGAGATCTATTGCAAGAATCATAAATAGAGAATAACATGCATATTATTATAAATGTTTACTTGCCTTAAGGTGCTTGAAGCTAAAAATCACAAATCCAAGCTATACTCAATCTCTATTTCCAAGGTAAACTCTCCAAAAGAAAAACCCCCAAATGTAATGGAGAAGATGAAATCCTACAATGGTGAAAAATGAAAATGAGGAACAAGAAGATGCATGCACGAATTGTAACATCATCTCACTGATTTGAAACAAAAGCAATGGAAAGGAAGATGGAAACTTACCAATGGAGAAGATTAAAAGGGAAGAAGCTTGAGAGAGATTATAGATCTTGTAGAGGAAGATGAAGAAGATGAAGATAGAGTCCCCAAATCTCACATGCAAGGTCACCAAGCATTCAATCTTGAGAAAATTTGGTGAAGAAGTGAAGGAGAAGAAAGAAGTTTCAGTTGCTGGAAATGAAGGAAGAAGAGAATCGTTGGAGATGAGACTTTAAATGGAACTTTTCTGGGCTTTGCATGCAAACCCAGATTTAGGATTAAAATGTCACAAAAGGGCTTCTTGCTGGTATTTGGGCCAAGGGGGGTCCGAATTTGGGTCAGTTTGGGTCTGAATGACTCAGGTCAAAACATGAAAATCAAAGCCCAAACTATACTTTATGCAATGCACCTAAATTCCAAAAATTTCTAAAGACACACTAAAATCCAAAATACTCCAAAAGTCATAATCTACTTAGTCAAGGGTCAAACCCAACTAATTCTACCTAATCAAGCTCAAATGCAAACAAAACATTCATTAAGTAATTAATCTAAATTAATTAACTCTAAAACGAGATTAAGGCGGGTCGGGGTGTTACAATGTCCTTAAGAAAAATTTCGCCCCCGCAACGGTGCTTACGAGCTTCAATGGCGTTTGTCTCCTAGGATACAATGATCGATCCACACAGTAGCAGCACTACAAACTATGTGATAGGCTAACCAATCGTGCAGTAGAACTCTCTCTTGACTCAGACTGATGACCCAAATGTAATGCAATTGCAGTGAATGGAATGAGGAAGAAGGCATGGACAAGATGACATTTATAGCCTGCTTCATGTCTATTCATGGGGTTGCATATGTTCAGTGAACAGATGCTTCTCTTTGGACACACCCTTTCATATGCGAGTGGACACACCCTTTCATATGCGAATGGACATATCCCATTTGTAAAAAGAAAATTTTTTATCAAATAAAATCTCTCCAAAAAATACTAAATGAGTAGTGGGCCGAACCATGCCCAACTCGCGCGTTAAGCGCAGGCTCGAGCCCGAACTCGGCCCGATGCGGGGTGCGTGCGTGTGGTGTTTAGGAGGCAATTTCTCATTCACTCCTTAATAGATTAGAGCAACCCAATACATATTCTTAATTTACTCATGGAGTAGATTACATTCTCATGTATTCCCACCTAAAATGATAAGTGGGTCCCACTTTTATTTTGGCTCAAAGTTGACCAAAATAATGGTGCTCTTTGCCATTTTTCCAACACACATCACTTGGAAAGATATTGTTTCCAACAAGAAGACATGGCATCTCACAAGTATGTAACAATGAAAGCGTGAAAAAAAAAATAACTTAACTGCTCCGTTTATTGTGTTGTTGAAAGATTCAGCTACTATAAAATGGCATCAATGGTTCTCGAGTCTTTACTGGAGACTTCTAGTGATCCTTTGCTGCAATACTAAGCATATAATGCAAGTTCTATGATTCCCAAAAAGTTCCAACATCATTTGGGACCTGAAATATATGTAAACCAAGGAAAAAAATTGTATGAGTAAATATATTACATTATTTAATGAGAAAAAAAGAGAGAATTAGATTACACTAAAACCTCTAAGGAAAAAAAAAACTGATAGGTATGTGATACACTTACTTAAATGAAAAGGTCATGCTTGAGCACTCCATAAGCAAAGAATGAGATGCTCATCAAGGATGTAGAAAGTGAAAGATAAAATGGCATAAATTCCACAACAGTAAGTATGCTAACATTTGGGAGTCAGTGGTTCAACCTATGTAATAGGATAATAAATAGTTTTCAAGGAAGATACTATGATAAATAGTAGGGAAGCAAACATGAATATGAAAGTAGCAAAATTCAAAGATCCAACAAAGACTTATGGCATAGGACATATTACCCTCACGCTAAGAAATGCAATGAATGCAAATACACCAAAAAACTACCACCAATAATCCAACCATCTTCACCTGCCAACAATATTTGGAGAAAATGAGTAATAAAACCAAGCAAATCAAAAACCCAAAGAATTAGAAGAAAAGGTGATAGGAAGAATAAATGGAGAAAGTCTACCTTTTTTCGCCTTCTTGACATATATGATAAATATGATTTATATCAACTGGAAAGTGGCCCCAGTGCAATTGATAGTAGCAACCAAGATAATACCCGGTTATATCATGGGAAGGCCATACTAAAGGGTGATCAAGTAGTTAGAGAGGGCATATATGTAGGGCAACCCTGAAAATTGTTCAGTATACATATTCCTTACAATTCGCTTAAATGTTGGTCCGGATGTACAATGGGAAATATTAACCACAGTGTAAAAGATAATTCATTCTTATCCTTTTGCAATGGCAAGATGAAGGAAAACTTACATTGGTGATATGAACCACCCAAAAGCAAAGATGCTCCCTGTATGCAAAACACCGAGATGGTTATCCAATTCCTTACTGAATGCAAGGATTGTGAGCATCATTTTAGAAAAACACGTCTTTACTGTGAGCAGGGGTGTAGGGGGTAAGAATGACAATGCCTAAAATATAAGGAATTGAGAACTCATGCCACTGGAGAGTCCTTGCAAATAAAGATAGAGGAACTTCCTGAAGTTGAGCGTGCTTTTGTTCATCTTGACCACTTGAGATGAGTGCATCTCTATTGAAATCGATTAGCGAATAATGTTGAATCGATCACACAGCAAATTAGTGCAACCCGCTTTGATACCAATTGAAAAATCGGCCTTAACACGGGCTTAGGTCCCAATAACAGTATTCCTAACAGATTTCCAAACCACGTGATTAATCTAGAATTAAACCCTAATTCAGGTTAAAAGCAATCAACTACAAGGAGACAATGACGCACGATGTATACGTGGAAAACCCTACTCGGAAAAAAACCACGGGCTTTATCTTCTAGGCAAACAAACAACCAAGCACTAAATAACTGAAAGTTACAAGAAATAACTCACAATAATCCCTCCCTCATTGGCACACCCGCCGCAACTCCTGTTGCGCAACTCGTAAAACGCGTATCCAGTGACTCGGACACCCGACCTACCAGGCTCTGATACTAATTGAAAAAATGGCCTTAACACAGGCTTAGGTCCCAATAATTGTATTCCTAACAGATTTACAAACTACGTGATTAATCTAGAATTAAACCCTAATTCAGGTTATAAGCAATCAACCACAAGGAGAAAATGATGCACGATGTATGCGTGGAAAACCCTACTCGGGAAAAAACCACGGGCCTTATCGTCTAGGCCAACAGACAATCAAGTACTAAATAACTAAAAGTTACAAGAAACAACTCACAACCCTTTCTCAGTTGTAACTCAACCTAAGGATTGCGCTATCTTGCCGGTTGCTCGCCGTACACCTTCATCGTGCTTGAAACAAGCACCTTGAAGCCGCCTTCAAGATATCTCTACTTCAGAAGAGTAGATGGAACGAGAAACCAAAGCTTGATCTTTATAACAACAACTAGAAGCCTTGGGGGATGATGGATATCTCACAAATCTTCTCTAAATGCTTTTGATTAGAGAGAGAATGGCTATAAATAAGCCTTGGTTCGTGCCTCAAGAGTTGTGTTATGATTAGGTTACAACTTAGCCTCTTGAAATAAAATAGGAAATAGTTTCTGGATAGGAATAGGATTCGCCCAGGTTCGCTCGAGCGGACAGAGGAGTTCGCTCGAGTGAAGGTGCTTCTATCTCAGCTTCAATTCAGAACAAAGTTGGCTCGAGCGAAGAGAAGGTGAGCTTAAGCGATGAAGCTTTTGCGAGGGGTTCGCTCGAGCGGATGGAGCATCGCTCGAGCGAACAAAGTCAGGTTCAAGCCAGCAGAACTTCTTCGCTTGAAACTTTGGGCAGTCCATTCTAAAAAGGATTACATCATTATAAAACCCTGTTTTGTCCATTAACCAGTGAATTAGCCAACACTCATAAAACCTTACATAGTCATTCTTAATTCCTCCCCACAAGTGCTAAGAAAGCGAGCTTAACCCCTGCCAAGCGATCCTAGAAACTCCTCTCATATCTAGGGAAGCAACCGGATTATTCTTACAAGTGTTGTCAACTTGAATTTACATAATCCTGGTAGGGAAAGTTTCACCTTTAAATAAAACTTCAAGCTTCCTTTGTTCCCTTAAATCTCCTGTAGAACACTACCAAAAATGATTTATTATTCGCTGGAGGAGAAATACAATCTTTATTATTTGCTGGAGGAGAAATAACTCTTAAAAGGTTAAAATAAATTCAAAAGAACAAAATGGCCTTCAAGTTCTCATAATGGAAATACAAGTTGCCTGTGGGACGCATCAGGTGGGACAATTAATGAATTGATGCAGCATTTCTTTAATGTAAACCTTATCCTCATACATTTATTTATGATTATTTTTCTTTGACTTTATTATGTGTCTTTTTGGTCAATGTAAAATAAGAAGTCGGCCAATTAATGAAGGGAGATGCTCCTATGAGAGACATCTCTCATCTTATATGAGAGATAGGGGCGGGGGGTCTCACATTTAAGTTGTTGGCATTGGATATAGATGTGAGGGCCCCCACTCACTCTCTCACTTAAGGTGAGAGATATCTCCCATAGGAGCATCTCCTATTAATGAATTGATGCAGCATTTGTATTGTCCATTAAATTTCAATTTTAATTGTTATTGATAGATCATTGTTGACTATAGAAATGAGAAATGTTGGGAGACTATTGAAATGGTCAAAGAAAGTAACCTATCAAAATTTTAATGGACAACTACTGGATAAAATTAATTCCAAGTTGTGCCCAATTTTAATAACCCATTCTGCTACCATTTATTGAGCACAATGCTGGGAAGTTTGTCAAAATTTATAATTCCCTTTGTCTCCCTAACATTTTCTATATAAATTGGATTAGAGGCCTTATGATCTACAAGCCAGCTTCTAACTTATCAATCACAACTTCAAGACCTATAAATTTTGAGTTATTACCAGGTATCCTTCTCTCCTTTTCTCTCCCAAGTCCATATTCAATGATATTGCAATTAGGTTGGGGTGTTTGGACGTAAAAGAAATCCAAAACAACCCCTACGCACTAATGGTTTTGGATTCCAAAAGGGATGTCCATAATTTTTAGCTCCCTCAATGTACCATAATAAAAAAAAAAAGCATGAAAAATAGATTTTATTCACTATCCTTTAGTCCAAAAGCCTTAGAAATGATGCGAGGATCAAGTTTTGCCTCCAGCGAACCTAGTTAGTAGTTTTAGCTGACTAATGATAGATGGACCCCATTTACATGCCATGAAGTTTCCCTTTTTCTCTGGGCAAAGAAAAGAAATATACTATCAATTGGGTGTCACATATTTATGGATTCATATTGCAACTATCGAACCATTTTATGGCCGATGCTGCAGGGCAATACCCAGTATGGTGCGGGAGGGTACAACACCCAGTTCCAAGGGAATATCACTGGAGTTTCCATCAACACTGAAAGTCAAGTAGTTGCTAATGTTAACATCAATTTGGGAATACAAGAAAATCAAGGTACGTCAATTCGGGAACTCAAGGAAATCGAGGTGGTAGATGGACTCGGAAATGTTACACATGTCCCCATTTGAAAAAGAATGTTGAAGTTACTACCATCAGTGATTTTACTTATGTCCCGGTTATCCAAGTTTCACGTGTATCTATGTAACATATAAGCTTCATCTACTATCAACATTCTTTTTTATTTTTTAGGCACCCTACTATCAACTTTCTTACTCAACAAAGTCAAGGTTGTCAGGTTACTACTAGTGATGCAGGAAGTAATGTTGGCCTGAGTTTACTACTAGTGATTAGGTTGTGGGCTTAAGGTTTCTGCCTATTATCCATGAAGCCAAGGGTATTGGGCTCAAGGGTTTTTGGCCGGGGTTGAGGGCTGCTAATTGAGTTGGGTTATAACAATTGAACCTGGATTGAGTTTAAAAGTCAGGTTTGGGTTCAAGTTGTGTTGGGAATGTGTATGGTTTGGGCTCACATTGGCCTCAACCCAACCCGACTTGATCCTACTCATATTGAATCTTACTTAAGAGGACAAAAATACCATAATCATATCTCCCATCTGCTGTAACTTGTAAGTGTATTATATATATACCATATCTCCCATCTGTCGTAACTTGTAAGTGTATTATATATGTAACATATCTCCCATCTGTCGTAAGTGTATTATATATGTACCATAATCAAGGAGAATCAATACATGGTGGATTTACACATATCTAACTATTATATATGTACCATAATCAAGGAGAATCAATACACTGTGGATTTACACATATCTAACTTGTAAAACAAAATAAGGGCACTTTAAAATTATTAGCTGCCAAAAGTTACTTGAAACCAATTGGAAAAAAACGCTTGATCCCACACTTAAGGGCTTTATTTACACAATTCAACAAAACGAAAGGATCTTTATTTATATTTAATGGTTTTTCTCCACAAAAGGAAAGGGTTTCTTTTATAATGTAAAATGACCTTTTGATTTTTAATTGCCACTATGACATGGACTCCACCCGCTACTTTTCTTTTTAAATCTTTGTTTATTATTAGAAAGAAGGGAAAAAGTCATTATCTTTGTTTATATGGGTTTCGCGGGCACCATCTTGGGGACTAGTTGTGTTGGGTCAAAGATCTCAGGTGGTGTTCATTAAATCCACACAAATGCACACTGGTAATTCGGCTGGTTTCGAACATAAGACGTGGCGAGTAATTAAACCCACGCCTTATGCCACTCCACCAATTCTTAGGAGGGTTCTATAAAATCACCTACATACCCTATTTCATTATTATGAAACTAAAAAATCATTTTAAGTGTGTTGGCATTGTTGTTGGTTTAATATAATCACCCTCTTTTCCATAAAAAAAAAAGAAAAAAAAGGAAAAAAAAAGGGTATTCTAATCGATATCAAGTCCTGCCTGTAATCTCTAAAAGTGGGCTCAAAAGGATTTATCTAACACGTTATTCATCCCACGTCTCCACTCATATCTCTCGTCCAGGAACTACTTTCTCCACTCATATCTCTCATCCAGGAACTACTTGTATTCTATGCAAGGTTAGAAAACTTGTTACTTGGACTCAACTCGTCTAAAGTGAAAAAAATTGACTTGGATAGAGTCATTGCGGAGACTCAGAAGAGTCATGATTTTCTTAATATTTTTTGAAAAATATAAAAAATATAAATCCATTGTTAAAAAATTATAAATTTACATTTATTTACATGCATTCATAATAGTAAATTCAAATTAATAAGTTTATATATGGAAATATGGAAAACACAAGAAAAAATATTGCATATCACATAATTTGCTAATCCAAATTTTGAATGTAAATATAGTTTCAAATTAAATTTTAGTCGTCATTTTAAATTTATGACTCCAAACCTCATGCATAATTATTTAAAAGTAAATATTAATTATTTAGAATTATATCTACATATGATGTGGATTTAGAATGCAAATAACTCAAAATCTTCAATCAAACATAAAAATTCACCCGTGCCGAGGAGTTGCCCAATTGGTTATGCATCTCGCCTTATTGCCCAGATTCGATATCTAGGTAGCCTTCCTCAGGCTTCCTTGCCCATAGTTGGGCTTCTAATGGGTCCCAAGTCCTTGTTTGGATACCAAAAGTAAAATAATAATAATAAAAAAAACAGAGAGAGAGAGAGAGAGAGAGAGAGAGAGAGAGAGAGAGAGAGAGAGATTTTACTCCAAAACAAGGAGAAAAATAGATCTCTCATCGATCATCATCATGAATTATGTTGATTACTCAATCGTCATGAATTAATAAATCAATAAAAAGCTATAAAAATATCTGAGAATTCAATGTGCCCATTGAAAGAATATCTTGGTTTAAAAAAATTGAAGGTGAAATTTGCAATTAATTTTAAAAAAATTCTGATACTTTCTAGATTAATGGTTTTGACCCTCATGTATAGATTTTCTCCTTTCTATCAATGTTTCTTTTCTCTAGCACACATATAAAGAGTGGTTGATATACTTGAGGATCTTGATCTCTAACCACACCCTTAGCTAGATTCAAGTATCATTCAAATTTAATGAATTAATGCATTCCTTGAAAGCGTTGTATATGTAATTATATATCATTTAAAATTTTCGACAATTGTGATAGTATATCATTTAAAATTCTCAGAAATTTGTGATAGAATATTTTAAAATTTTCAAAAAACGACTCCTCACAACTGAAACAGCTCATTTAGACTTAGAAATCACTTATATTGACTACAGTCTGACAATAAAGTCAATCGTAGCGGGCCGTAAGATTAAAATTTTGCAACAACGTCTTTATAGTGATCCACTTGATTTGCCAGCACATGTATGATTATTTCAGTGGTGGGCCTCACATTGTTCTCCATCTATTTTCTTAAAACTATGTGACTCTTCTATTTAATATATATGTTGGTTTCTGTTCATCCTTCTTCTTTTTCTTTTTTTTTTTGGGTTTTTGTTTTATTAGTACAGTGATTTGGTTGTGGGCTTCGGCTTTCTGCCTATAATCCATGAAGCCAGGGGTCTTGGGCTCAAGGGTTTTTGGTAGGGAATATAAAAGATATCAGGGCTGATCGAGTCAGGTTACAGCAACTACTGAACCTGGGTTGTTGCTCGGACAAAGAGGTCAGTTTAAAAGTTAGGTTTGGATTCAAATTGTACTGGGATTGTGTATGGTTGGGTCAAGCTCACATTGGCCTCAACACAATCCGACCTGACCCTTCTCATATTGAAGCCTACTTAGAGGACAAAAAATACCCCCTGCAATACCCTTGAAAAGGAAACTACGGTCAAAATACCATGCTAACTCTATTTAGATCAAGGTGAATATTGTAAAAATTCAGACTTGTAATATAGATAATCCATTTAGAATATTGTAACTCACGAAGCACGGTGATAATTAATTCTCACCTTATAATTTACTATATATAAATATGTGGTTGAAGAGCCATTTAGATTTGTCATGCTTTTGTCACACATATATTCAGAGGGCAACATCACTCGCTTGGGAATTTCAATATATATAGCAAAATCTTCATATCAAGAACTATTTCTTTCACAGTTGCTTGACACTTATCATTTTGAATATCCAAAACCGTTACATGTGTTTGTGAGTATTACATAATCTGGATGGTATTGATGCTATTGTTCATCTTTTCCTAATTGTCTTTTAGTTTCTTAACAGGCACGGATACACGGTGTTCTAATGTCTTGTCGATGTTGGGTACACGGAAAAGGGATTTTAATAATGCACCGCCGGAGAGAGTTGAGCCACAAATTGTAGAATTTAATTCATCAACCGACTCTGAGCCTAGATTGCTGAAGATATTAGAGCTTATAGAAGACGTCGGAATCCGAAAGATTGGGATTTGGGGGATGGGCGGCATTGGCAAGACAAGAACTCTCAAATTGTTTAACAATCGACTGGAAAAATCCCGCTTGTTTGACATCGTCATCTTGGTAACTGTATCAGGAGAAGGAAGTCAAAGAAAGGTGCAAGATGATATTGCAAGACGTCTGGACATTACTGAAAGAGATTTGTCTGATGGTAGACTAAGGGCATCCATATCTAAAAATTTAAGTGGGAAGAAGTTCTTGTTGATTTTAGATGATATTTGGGAAAGTATAGATTTGTCTGAAGTTGGGATCCCAATTCCAAATCAAGATAATGGATGTAAGGTCTTGTTGGCCACTCGAGACTTCGGCGTATGTCAGGAGATGCAAACAGATGTGGACATACAAATGGAGAAACTATCCGAAGAGGAGGCATGGAGCCTCTTCATTGAAAAAGCTGGAGATGTTGCTATGTCTCCTTTTATCAAACCAATTGCTAGAGATATCGTTAAAAAGTGTGGTGGTTTGCCACTTGCCATCATCGTAATTGGTTCATCATTGAAAGAGATTAGTGCTGTTGCTATGTGGAGGAATACGCTAACGGAACTGCAATTATCATGTACATCTCAAATTAAAGGCATGGAAGGGAAAGTGTTCTCCTGCTTGAGAATCAGTTATAATCGGTTACTAAATGATAGTGAAAGGAACATGTTTTTGTACTGCTCATTGTACTCAGAAGACTTTGAAATACCGATAACTGAATTGGCAGACTATTGTTGGTTGGAGGGCTACATTCAAGGAATTTATAGCATTGAAAAGGCACGGGATGTAGGTCACCACATGGTAATGAATCTTGTCGCTGCATCATTGTTGGAGAGATGTGATGAGGAAGAATGTGTCAAAATGCATGACATTATAAGGAATTTTGCACTGAAAGAAGCTTCAGGGTTCTTAGTAAGAACTGGTGAGCATGTAAAGCATCCACCAGAGGTGAAGGAATGGTTGAAATCACAAAAGATATCATTAATGGGCTCCAGTTTGGTCAGTCTACTGGAGTTGCAAAGGCCGAACTGTAGCACTTTGTCCACATTATTGTTGCAAGATAATTTTCAGCTAACAATGATCCCCGATCCCTTCTTTGAATGTATGCTTTCTCTATGTATTCTAGACTTGAGTGGGGTAGGAATAAAATCCTTGCCGACTTCCTTGTGCAACTTGGTTAATCTCCGCGGTCTCTTTTTGCAGGGTTGTGGTCGGCTAACAATGATCCCCGATCCCTTCTTTGAATGTATGAGTTCTCTATGTATTCTAAACTTGAGTTGGTCAGGAATAATGTCCTTGCCCACTTCCTTGTGCAAGTTGGTTAATCTCCGCGGTCTCTTTTTGGAGGGTTGTCATGATTTAAAAGAACTTCCATCCCAGATAGGAGCGCTCGGTCAACTGGAGGTGCTCGATTTGGGATGCTCCACAGCAATTAAATATCTGCCTAGAGAGGTCGGGAGACTAACTCGTTTGAAACGTTTGATAGTGGGGTTTGAAACACGCTGGAGTTGGCCAAATGGCGTAGAATGGAAGATGGAGTTGAGAGTTCCAACTGGAATAATTCCAAAGCTTCCATATTTAGAAGAACTGAGCTTGTATGTCGCTTTTGGAGAGATTTGTAAGGAAAAGGGACAGTGGGATGATGAAAGCATGGAAGTCGTGGTTAAAGAATTATGCGGGTTGGAACATCTTACTTATCTCGATGCATACTTTCCAAAAGAGGAGTGTCTCGAGCATTTTCTAGCTAATAGCAAATCGGTGAAAGCAACCTCCTCCTCTTCCTGGTTTAGGAGATTCCGGTTTCGGGTTGGCACAGAGATACTGGATACATATGATTTTTTTTTGAAGACTCCTACTTTTGGTCATTCTTGGGAAAGAAGTTTGGTATATAAAGGTGGTCTTGGGATGTCACATGCCGCCGCCATTATGGAGACTCTTGCTCATTCTTCCTTTTTTCATCTACAGGATCATCCCACCATAAAAAAGCTATCTGAGTTGGGCCTGGCAAACATGAATGAGCTGAAAGAATGTTCATCATTGATTGTGATAAGATGGAAGCTCTCTTTGATGGAGATGAGCAACAGGAGACTTGTGCACGGCTACCCAACTTGGAGAGGCTTGAGATTAAAGGTCTTCCTGAATTGAGGAGCTTATGCGATGGTCCATTGTTGCCCGGAAGCTTCTCCAAACTAAACATCTCAGTTATGTACTACTTGTGAAAACTTGAAGAAGGTTTTCCAATTGGGTATTATTCGACAACTCTGCAGTTTAGAATTCCTCTCTGTGTCTGATTGTTTGAAGATGGAAGAGATCATAATGAAGATTGAGAGAGATGTCAATGTCTGTCGCAAGCCATTCCCATAATGTTACAAGTTATAATAATGATAGACTCATCCTCCCTAATATCAAGACTATTTGTCTCTTTTATCTTCCAGAATTGGTTAGCATTTGCCGAGGGTTTTCTAATTTCGAATGGCCATCACTACAAACTATTCGAATTAAAAGATGTCCCAAGTTGAAGAGTCTCTCCTTCCTCTCCAATGGCACCAATATTGTAGCACCAGCACTAAGGGAGATCAAAGGCTCTAGCGAATGGTGGGAAGCATTGGAGTGGGAAGACAATGATATCAAGCGACGACTCCAACCTTTTCACAGTGAATTTCATGACATATTCCTTAATCTCTCTCTGCCTCTTGTTAATGATCTCTGTACACGGACAAGACAATCATCAGTTGGATCAAAAACAGGTAAAAATCTCCTTTGAAATCTCTTTGAAATATGCACTGTGTTTTTTTGTTCTTTTAATTAATGAGGTTAGACATATAAGCATACTCAGTCTGGAAGTTGACTTACGAACTCAAAAACAGAGATGATGTCTCGCTTTGTTTAATGATATGCAAGGCCAAAAAGAGGGATAGAGATTGAAAACAAAAACCCCGCATCTTTTTGTCTTTGTTGCATAAGATGGAATTCAATCTCATCTGCCCACAGAGTGTTTGATGAAATGTCTCAACCAGTTCATCCTTTTTGAAAGCTGCTTGTCCCCTTGAATGGGCATTTTGTCACCTCTCTATTGCAACTTTAGAAACTATTGTTCTCGCTACAGCTAAATTTATGCTTGATCTTCTAGGACTTTTTTTTTTAAAAGTGTTTCCTATTGTTTGTATGCTTGCATTTGAAATTCTGCCATAATTTATCATGCTCAATTTAGCTTCGTCTATAAGGTTATGCAATCATTTAATTTGTCTATAAGAAATCACATTCACATGGAATTTTTCTTTGACAATAAATTTGCATAGGCTATTTGTAAGATCGTAAAAAAGAGCTTGAGTGGACCAGTTTACAAAAGGTAAGTTCACAGCACCATCACTCTTTCATTGAGAAGTTTTGGTTCTCCTTTTTCTGTTGTTATTATTATTGTCATTGCTATTATTTTTTTAATTTTTTATTTAGGAAATAATTGTGCAAAACCAAGTTCCTATTCAACTAAAATGTTTGGAGAAATAATTGGTGGAGCCTTGTTGCCCTTCTATATGATATTTCAAGTTTCAACCAAATTGGAAAGGTCTCTTGTTTAAGGTACAGTTTGGATGCCATCTGTTTTGCCTTTTATGAGTGAAGTGGTTTTCTGAGGTGAACTTGAATCATCTTGTTCACATCTTAGGGTGAAATATATGTGCATAAAAAATAGAAGTCTATATGATATAGGTGGCCTTTGTAGGGCCTTGTTCTATTCTATCTACAAAATGTCGTAAAGGAAATGAGTTCTGTTAAAAAAGAAAAGAAGATCTGTTGAGATGATATTGAGTGTAAATATCCTCCCCCACTAGTACGGCTTTGAGTACTAGTTTTCTCTTGCAATATGATTGAATGTGTCTTTTTCATTTGTTATAGATAAGAATTACCATTTATAGGATACTATGACTATTTAAACTGTGTTGTTGCCCAATGACATGGATAGGATTTGTATTTTTTTACTATTTTATTTATAAAAGTTGCCTTGTGACATTTTGTGCATATCTTCTTTGGTTTGGCCACATACAAAGCACATGGGAACATGAATAAGATGTTGGTTTTGTATATGCAAGAGGAATTTTTTTTAGTACCACCAGTGCTTGATCCGTGTTCTGTTTTTGTTCTGTTTGGTTCGGAAAGTTGTGATTTTGTTTGTTATGGAGTTACGGTGTGATTTTTCCGTGTTTGTGTTTGTGCAGTTATTAGTGGGTGAGCTGTTTGGCCTGTTGCCAACATATTGGCTACTTCTGTTACTGGTGGTGTGAGGAGTCATGGACTATTGCTAACTTGTAGGAAGTGATGGATGGTTTATTTAATGTCTGTTTTTTTTTTTAATGGATAATGCATTTGTTTTCCTTGTGTTACTCGAACTGACTAAGGAGGTTGGCTACCCTTGAAGTAGCCACTGTCTACCAAAATTGCAAAGAAGCAGCAGCCATGTAACAAAATTATATATGCCTTTGCTTCAAGTTGTTGGTTTGGTATGTGTTGAAGTTGATTCGTACTTCCGCACATGTTTATAGATTCTTATTTTGTCTTGCATTTGCATTGCAATTTAACGTGCTCGTGCTTCCAAACAGGCCCTTATCTCCCAACGAAAAAAGTCTTTTCAGATTTAGCTAGGATGGTTACTGCATTATTTAGTTCTGTCAAGTCCATATTAAGAAAGGAATGTTGGTATGAGTAACCATTCAAAAAAAAAATTGTTAGTATGAGATAATACCTGCATATGTGAATTTTCTGACTCTAAATTTGTGATCAAGGACCAAGCAATAGGCAGGATTCTGGCATCAGGGAATAGACAAGGGAATTTATATGCATTAAATAAGGATGCCGTAACAGCCCTTGTAGCAGTGCAATCTGGAAAGGCGCATGAGGAAATATGGCATCAAAGATTGGGCCATCCAAATTCAAGTTTTCTAAAGGTTTTAAGTTCAAAGAATGTTATTGATGTAAATAAATAGTCAAATACTCCAATCTTATGTAGTAGTTGTCAATTAGGCAAAAGTTGCAAATTGCCTTTTTCTTTAAGAAATAAATCGAAAACTGCACCTCTCAACAAGATCCATAGTGATCTATGAGGACCAGCTCCAGTTTCATCTTTCCAAGGAATGAAATATTATGCAGTCTCTGTGGATGATTATAGCAGGTTTACTTGGCTCTATCCACTGAAGAAAAAATCTGAATTTTATAGCACTTGTTTAAAATTCCAGAGTCTAGTGGAGAACCAATTCTCAAGGAAAATTAAAATTTTCCAAAGTGATGGTGGAGGTGAGTTTCAGTCCACTGATCTTATCAAGCATTTGGAAAAATGTGGGATTCAGCGACAATTATCTTGTCCTGGGACACCTGAACAAAATGGTGACGCCGAAAGAAAACATGGACACATCGTTGAGACAGGACTCACTATGTTATTTCATGCGAAGCTTCCAAAATTTTTCTGGGTTGGAGCATTCTTAATGGCTGTGTTTCTTATTAATCGCCTAAACTCACAAACTATTGCGATGGAAAGTCTTTTTTACAGTTTGTTCTCAAGACACCCAGGTTACTCTATTTTAAAAAAATTTGGGTGTAGATGTTTTCCATCTCTCGAAGACCAAGCATCAACAAAATTTGAACCAAAATCATATCCTTGTATTTTTATTGGATATAGTTCTATTCATAAAGGATTCAGATGCGATCATCCTCCATCCAGGAAAGTGTATATATCCAGACATGTTGTTTTCGATGAACATACATTTCCATATGCTGATCCTCAGTCTCTATTTAGCTCTTCACAGGATAAAAATACTATGACTACATATGAGGAGTTTGATCAGTGGCAACATCCTGAGAAGAATAACTCCTTGACACAGGTCCTTGAGGGGGAGCAGATGAGCACCATGGCCAAATTTTCAGCATCTACAGAGTCACAAAATGACACATGCCCCTGTTCAGTAGATTTGCCTTTGTCCTCTGCTCTAGATGCAACATTCTCACATCATGCTTACCAGTCTTTATATCAGAACACTGACCATACATCTACACATCGGTGCCAAATTCCAAATGTTGTTGGAACCACATACCCTTCTTCCAGGTTGAGTTCTGCACCATCACATAACTCCACTCAATTGGACACTATTGTGTCACATGATGCTGAAGATGATACTTCCCATATGCCACATGGTTCTCATGAATCTAATGAGTTGGGTGTTGCCACTCTCCAACATCCAAGTTTGGGTGCTGACAATACAAGTAGACTTGCATTGCATTTACCACAAGAACTTCCCATTTCCAATAACAGCCAAGAACCACAGCAGGCCTCCACTACAGATGCTGCCACGCCCATTGCTCAAATGGGCCACTCAATTGTCACAAGGTCATAGGTTGGAACTACAAAGCCTGACACAAAATATCAGTCAAAGGACTATGCATACCTTGCTGATAGCATCTCTCCTGAATCCAAGCATGTTAAGTACTCTCTCAATCATCCAAGTTTGTTAACCACAACTGAGGCCTCTGCTGAACCCATCTCAGTTAAAGAGGCTTTAACTCGTCCAAATTGGGTACTTGCGATGCGTGAAGAGCTTGATGCTCTGGAAAGAAATCAAACTTGGGTTTTAGTACCTCATACTAATGACATGAATGTTGTGGGCTCAAAATGGGTATTCAAAACAAAATTAAAATCAGATGGGTCTGTTGATCATTTTAAGTCACAATTGGTCGCCAAAGGGTTCAATAAAAAAGGAGTTGATTATGATGAAACCTTTAGCCATGTGGTTAAACCCACTACCATTCGAATTATTTTAAGCCTTGCCATAGTGAGAGGTTGGCCTATTCTCCAGTTAGATGTGAAAAATGCATTCCTGCATGGTTTTCTTAAGGAAATAACATTTATGGAGCAACCGCCTGGATTTATAGATAAGCTGTATCCCTCGCATGTTTGTCATCTCAAGAAAGCCATTTATGGGTTGAAACAAGAGCCCAGGGCCTGGTTCAATAGGTTCAGTTTATATCTACTACAAATTGGTTTTCTCCGCAGTCATGCAGACCCATATCTGTTTGTTCTACATTGTCGACAAGGCACTATACTTCTTCTCTTATATGTTGATGATCTCATCATTACCGGTGATGATCGGTCCTTTTTGTCACATTTAATTGCAAATTTGGCCATGGAGTTCGCAATGAAGGACCTTGGCCCGCTGCATTATTTTCTTGGTATTTAGGTCATTCCATACGATGTTGGGATTTTCTTAACTCAAACCAAATATGCTATTGAACTGCTGACAAAAACAAAAAGGATTCACTCCAAGCATGTTAACACTCCTTTAGCTGTTAACCATAATCTCCATCTCACGAGAGCCACATAAGTTGACGGGACCTCCTATCGCAGCGTGGTTGGAGCAATGCAATACTTGAGTACTCTCACAAGGCCTGAGTTAACACACGCAGTCAACTTAGTGTGCCAATTCATGGCTAACCAGAATGCGGGTCTTTATGATGCTATAAAAAGAATTTTGCGGTATATAAAAGGGACTCTAAACTATGTACTTCGAATTATCACCCAATCTTCTACAAATCTCTATGGTTTTTCAGATGTCGACTGGGCTGGTTGCCCGCTGACCCGGTGCTCCACTACAGGATATTGTGTGTATCTTGGTGCAAATTGTATCTCTTGGACATCCAAGAAGCAGCCCACAGTGGCTCGGTCAAGTACTGAAGCGGAATATCGAGCCCTTGCTACTTTTGTAGCCGAGTTGACTTGGATATGCTACATATTGAGAGATATAGGCATCTATCTCAAGCGACCTCCTGTTCTTTTCTGCGACAGTGTTACTGCACTCTATCTCACTGTTAATCCGGTAATCCATGCACGAACAAAGCATATTGAAATCGATTACCACTTCGTTCGAGAGAAGGTTGCAATTGGTGCACTTATCACGCGGTTTGTTTCCTTAACCGATCAACTAGCAGACGTCTTTACAAAAGCACTTCCAAAAGATGTGTTTCATCATCTCAGGGACAAGTACAAAATTGGACCTCCTCCACCTTTTAGCTTGAGGGGGAGTGTTAAAGGTAATGGGTTCAGGTCAAGTCATGGGCCAATGTGCAACAACCCACCTTAGGAAACAACTGCAGAAGCTCAGTCAAACAAAGACCCATTCAAATAGAAACTGCTCACTTGAAATACGGAGTTCTCTGCAACCAATCAGTTGCTGCTCTCTGCCACATATCTGCTACTGTTGAGCATAAAATGAAAACTACTACACATAGATCAATTCCCCTATAGATATACTAGTGAAGTACTCTATAAATACTCAAAGTTCTGTTAACCAGAATTCAGTGAATTGATGACAATGAATGTTTGATACTGTTCTCTTCACATTCTCTAATATTTTAAAAACATCTATCACTCATTTTTATTTTTTTCTATTTGTTACTTTTAGAGGGTTCACTGATATCTCTCTTATTCTGGAAGTTAATCACTTGTGTGTTAAAGAGAACATGAGGAATCTAAATTATAAAAACTGCTAGCAAATTATATACAAAGCGGGCCTCACCTTTCCATAACTAAACCATTGGATTAAATCGCCCTTTGCCTCAAACATGATATTAATCAAAGTATCAATTTGGTCATGGTAAAAGCTTGTAGTACTTGGGCAATACAAAATCTGTTTCAACAGCGTTTTAGAATTGCTTGCGAGATAAAGACTAGGATTGCTCAGCTCAATCCGTCAACACACAAATTGTCTACTTGTTAAGACTCAGATAAGAACAATAGAGAATTGGATTTGTATGTGAAACATAGACAATCAGTACTGCAGTAGAGTATTTTTCAAATTTAGGAAGTTTCTTTGAATATATTAGAAAACTGTAAAAATATCAATTTTAAATAATAATAATAATCAATGATTAAGAAAATTTGATTTCCTTGTTAAGAATTATTAACTGTGATATTTAATCTCACATTTTGGATAAAAATAACTCACTAATCCAGCGGTAATTTCTTTTATGGGCCATGGACCTACCTGTGCAAATATAAGCAGGCTCATTGTTTGAACAATTTAGATTTTCGAAAGGTAGCCCTTAAACGCATGAATTTGATTTGGACCTGAGGCAGGTTAACCTTAACCAACCACTCTCTTTTTTGGCCTTGCAACCCCTGTTTCACAGGTATGTATTGTCTATATCATAAGGCCAATATGATGGGCACAGGCTATCCAATGAATGCTTCAAACCAGTTTGATCAAGTAATAATATGAAACACGACTTGGAAACATTGGGAGCTATTTACTTTAAGACCTAATTTAACTAGCTCTTTTTACACTAGTTGATAGTTTGAAATTGGACCCTTAAAGTTTCAAGTGGGGCTCACCTTTTGAGTATCCTAATCTTTGTTGATACACCTCTAACACCCATGGTATTTACTTTTATCAAAATATTAGAAGTCAATTTCAACAAGCCAACGGCTAGATTGATCACTCTGTTTTACCCACTTGCTCAAGCTTTTGTCAATCCAATGGTGGTCGTCTCACTAACTGGAGCAAGATTTTTATATCATATCCTCATCACAATCGGTGTCAAAGGTGTATCAACAGTTAAGTAATGGAAAGGTGAGCCCCACTCATGGAAAGGTGGTCTAGGATGGTCAACCAGACAAATTTTTTTTTTTTTTTGCCTTTTTTTTTTCTTTGTGTGTGTGTGTGTGCGGGGGGGGGGGGGGGGGGGGGGGGGGGGTGTTTACCCAACCCTGTTGAAAAGTGTACTCCGGTGTGTGTGTGTGTGTGGGGGGGGGGGGGGGGGGGGGGGTGTTACCCAACCCTGTTGAAAGTGTACTCCGGGGTGTGGGTGTGGGTGTGGGGGTGGGGTTTACCCAACCCTGTTGAAAAGTGTACTCCGGGGTGGGTGGGGTTTTTTTTTTCAAAGAGTCTACATGGACTAACTCATGGAGTTAGTCCATGGACAAACCCCATAGTTTTAGGGGGAAAATCACATGATGTGAGGTGATTTTCCCCCCAAAACTATGGAGTTAGTCCATGGATCGGTCCATGGGTTAGTCCATGTAGCAGGGCTCTTTTTTTTTTTTACCAACCCTGTTGAAAAGTGTACTGGGGGGTACCAAACGCTGTTGAAAAGTGTACTTCCCATATCAAATGTTTACCATTGTCAAAAGGAGGACTTTCAAATCCCTGCCCACTTTGGTTGTTATGCTTCCAGGTAGTCCTCTTAGACCAACTAATTCAATGAGCATGGATGACCTACGCCTTCCTGAAAATTGCTCTTAAATTTCATATATAATGCTTGGGCTTCGAGACATGCCTGGAGTCAGTCTGGGTCCACATGGGTCAATTGGAGCTGGGTCTAGTCAATTGGAGCTGGGTCTATGTCCCATTACCATATATATGACTTATTCTGGGCCTAGGTACAGGGAACAATAATTGAGTCAGGGTCCTCCATGGACCTGACCCGACCTCACAATTGCGCCCTCCAAGGTTTTAGCAGGAATGACTCAAAGGAGACCAAGATAGGCAATCTTATAAATGGTCGATCCTAGCATCGTCCACCATCCATTTTGCCAGCCATTTCATGAAAGCATTTTATTCTCTTTTAATTTGACCATCATTTTCATATCTTTTAAATTGGGCAAACTCACTTCAATTCACTCTACAAGTGAAATGCACAAACAATATAGAAAGCCAAAAAACTCACTTCAATTCACTCTACAAGTGAAATGCACAAACAATATAGAAAGCCAAAAAAATCATGGAAGATTGGTTATCCACTAATACACTCATCGTTGAGTGGTGTTGGCACCTGGTATCAATTATCATACATTTTCCAAAAAATGGTCATCTGGTATCAATTATCACACATTTTCCAAGATCGGTCATTGGGTATTCATCTTGATTGTTTCACTCTTATCCAGTAGACCAAATGAGGAAAAAAAATTAGGGGAAAAGTTATTCGCCCCTTTTTTTGGTGTGGGTCATAAAATTTGACTCATCACTAATCCGTATTTTATGCGGGTCGGGTTACACAGTCATATACGAGCTGAGTTGGTCAGTCGGGTCAAGTTTTGTTACCTTTAATTTGGGCCATACTCATTAAGTGGGCCCTAGTGGGGTTTGACATATCCCAGTCAGTAGGAGTTGTGGAAGGTCAGTCATTGTATCATATTTCAAGGGTTTCCCAACTGCAGGTTTTCTCTGGAAACTGAACTCTTTCTTCTTCGTCTTCTTGTCATCCATCGATCGATCGTGCCAGAAGAAACAAGAAAGGGACCGAAAGCTCTCATCTTTATCCCATTTTCAGGTAAAATGAACAAAATCAGGAAAAACTATAGTGGGAACGAGGAATCCCGTTCATAGTTTCCACTTCTTTTTTTCAAGGAATTTGGTTCTGAACTTGGGTGCGTTTGGATGTTCGATTGTTCAATCTCCCATTTTCTTTGACAGAATCCCTACTTTTTCTATTTTCATTTTTCTTATGTAGGTATGAGTTTAGGGCACGACTGGATACAATAGATACCTTATTCGCAATTCCACCAAATTCGTGTTTGGGTTTTCCATGAACCAAGATTTTGTCTTTTTCATCTTTCTTGATTGTTTGAACTATTTCGAACTGTGGGGCGTTTTTCTTTTTTTGTTATTTCTGAATGGAACTGATTGGAATCGTTTGCAGTTAAAGTCCGGACCCCATCAAATTAGGTAATTAGATATGTGGTGTGGTTTCTACAAGCTGTGGGAATTTCTGTATGGTGTAATAATGCAGAGATTCATGGAAAGAATCGTTTTTTATGTGCCATATTCCTTGCACCAAACGTTAGAATTAAGAATTCGCGGAAAAGTTCTTTTGTGTGTATGTGGGTGTGGAAATGCCAGTTGGACAGACATTCCCAGGGTTAGAATATTTGAAAACAATGACCCACCTAATGAGATTCCTGATTTGTCTGAGGAGGATTGATACATAGCTCTAAAGCACTCATTTTACTTCTGCTCTTTTGAAAATCTTAGGAAGATAATAAAATGGAACAATTGCTGAGAGATTCAGTTTCAGGGGAGTGATACAGTTCATAGGTTATATGCGGATTTGGGTTTTGGGTTTAAATTATGGAACGACTATCCGAATTGATTGTGTTTTGTTTTGGATCCAGATTTACCCTAAAACATTCCCTTATTTCATTTCGGTCTTTGGAAAGTTGGGAATTTTTTTATTACGATTATTTTTTAAAGAGTTCTGTTTGATAGTTTCGATGTGCTTTTGTAGAATTGTACATTGATTAAATTGTTGTTTCTGTTGATTTCATGCAGATTCTGCTGCAGAGAAGAGATTAGTAGCATTTGATAATCGGTTTCTAATGTTTTTGTCATGGCTTATGCAATCCTGTCCTGGTTGCAGAATTTGTGGCCATTTTCTATACGCAAAACTGATGGGGACTTGAAAGCTTCAGATGGATTGGTTCATGGGCTTTCGATCCCTGACCAGACAAAGCAATTCGTGTTTGCCGTCCGCGATCCCGAGACACAGGCTGTGATATATCTATTGGCTGCACAGAATTTATCTGAACAATCTGCTTTAGACGCTGAGTATCTTATCAAGGAAGTCCAGCCTGAGGCTGTTGTGGTTCAGATTGCTCCTTCAGCGTTGTCTCAGATTCAAGCAGAGGAGAATGATTTGAGTGATGACAAGGAAGAAATCCCCATTCCTACTTCGGCTTTTGGAGTGCTTAAGAAATGTTTCATCAATAAGACTGGAAGACAACAATACGAGAATATTGCAGGAGGTCAAGTTTTACGGGATATTTTTGGGGTTGGATTTTATGGGCATTTCTTGTCTGCAAAAGGTGCCGCGAAGGAGGTCAATGCGACATTCTTGTGTCTCGAATCATCATGTGTGACCACTTGTGTGGACAGCAGGGAAGAAGCTGATATTGGAAATTCGGATACTGCTCACGTCCTACAGCCAAGCAATCTGCTTCCAGGAAACGTAACTCCAGCTATCTCCCTGTCTGCAAGGCGCCTTTGCCTGAATAGTGAACTTCAGTTTCAGATGGTCAAATCGTTATCTTCATCTCTAGCTTTATCGTTGTCAAATGATCCAAAAAGATCTTCTTATTCTGTTCAAGGATTGGATTCAGAAGAATGTAACCCAAGGTGCAATTATAAAGCCCCTTCTTTCGCACAGTCTGTTTACTCCTTATTAACTGATTTGCATGACATATTCATTGATCTCCCAGCTATTGGAAAGGCGCTTGTTTATGCTCAGAAGATGCTAACTGATGTCGATAAAGGAGACTCTGTGGATACCAAACTTTTGTCTGAAGTTCACAATTTCCGAATTGCTGTCGAGGGCTTGAGAATAGCTTTAAATGATGTTGCTCGATCCTCGGTTAACAAAATGGAAAGTGCCCACTCCAGTAACATTGAATTTCCAGAGCTTTCTCATGAAGAAAAAAGCCATGTTCTTCTCGTACATGCCCTCAAGAGTCAGACCAAAAAGTTCAAATCTATTGTGGTGATTGTTGATGCTAGCAGCTTAGGTGGTCTTAGGAAACACTGGAACACCCCTGTGCCCCAAGATATTGCAGAGTTGGATGAGCAATATTTCACTGGTTTTGAAAATGATGGAGAAGCAGTAACATGGTGGAGAAAGAAGATGTTAGAGATTTTGCTAGCTGACAAACCTGTGGTGGCAGTTGGCGCAGGAGCATCAGCTATGCTTGGGGCATCCTCACTTTCAAAAGTTGTTCCCATGTCAACTTTCATGAAGCTCGTTACTTACAAGATCCCTGCTTTTGTCAAAATTGGTTTGGTACAGACACAGAGAACAGCTGCTCTTGCCCTAACTAAAGTTCTTGGACCATCAAAAATGGTAGTGCCTAGCCTTGCAAGTTCTGGTGTCAAAACCTCTGCTCTAAAGGTGGCTGCTTCTACTGAAAAAATCCGTGTTGTGGCACACAGTGTCATTGCCTCTGTCGAGCGTACAAGTTTCCAGATAATGCGAACGACTTTCTATGAAATAATGAGAAGACGGCGGGGGCGGCCAATTGGGTTTACGCCATGGACTGCATTTGGTTGCAGTGTCACCACTTGTGCAGGGTTGCTGGTTTATGGCGATGGTATTGAGTGTGCTGCTGAGTCTGCTCCTGCGGCCCCGAGAATTGCATGTTTGGGTCGTGGCCTTAAAAGTCTACACCAAGCGTCTCAGGAAGTGAGACAGACAAATAATGCAAAGATACATGAAGCAATAAAGTCCTTAATGTACAGTGTGAAGAAAATTAAACATCAATGAATATGGTATGCATTTTTCTGTTCTTACCTCTATATTGATTGACAATCTTCATGGACCTATGATTGGACTTTGAGATTGGATGTCTGCCATTGTATACAATTTTGTAGATATTGCATTTGAATTGGTATATTGGCCTTAAACTTGCCTAGTTCATTCTTCATAAAGAAAGTCACATCAGAGAAATGAGCATGTGATTTTTAATTCCAAAAGTTGGATAATTTTATGACTGCTCCCAAATTGCTATTGTTTTGACTTTTAGCCAAAAAATGGTTGTCTGTCTCATTGTTTATATTCAGCGCATTCGAATCGGAAACACGTTACTTGGGATACTGTTTTCGTTTACTTTATAGCCTCATATCAATATCTGGATGCCTTCAGTGAAGATTTAGGGCAGAAAGGCCATAATCTGTAAGCTTATCATTATTGGTAAGAAGGCAGAAGCAGTCTCCTGCTGAAAGTGGTTTCTCTTATATGCATTGCCATCCTCTCTGTCCAAATATATTTACTATTTAAGGTTGGTGACTTTCCGTCATGTCTGGATTCTACAAATTTATTAGCTATGATCTTTTTCTTTGCTCTGAATTTGCTTCAGTTGTCATCAAAGCATGCTCATTCATTTCAGATAAAACAAATACTTCTGCTTTTAGGTGCTGTCTTATCACCTCCATTGTATGTGTAGAACTCGTGTTATTGCTGGTCAAGCATGTTATTCAACATCCTATTGTTGAGGTATTCCGTATTTATGCATTCCATTTGGCTTCTGGAACTAATCAACGCCAATTGTAGATAGATTGCATTTGATATAATGATTGCAACAGTTTTATTTTATTTGATCTTTTCTTGTCAAGAAGGCAACTGTGGCTTTGTTAAAACAGTCAAATAGGCAATTATAGAGCTCGTGGTACATGGAATGTCTCGCTATTGCAACATCGAGGTTGTGGGTTCATGCTTGTTACCAATAAAATAAAAATAAGTGGTCAAATAGGCAAATAATTATTGAAAAAAAAGCTAAGCATATTAATAAATTGTAGTCCCCTTTAATTTTATTTTTACTAAACCCATAAACCATTCCATTGAAATTCTCCACAAGTCTAAGCCAAAACTCCAGCAAACACTTTTGTAGGCTGTAGCACTAATCCTTCGGTCCAGCACCTTCGCTGATTTCAATTTGTTATGGAAAGTCTGACCATTCCTTTCTGCTAACAATATTAACTACAACAGTTACTAAACAACAACTCTATAAAAGGCTCGCATGCCAGGACTCAAGTCCGAACCTCCAATTTTCCACCAAAGAGATTACATGCTCTCACAATACCCCATTGCACTCCAAATAGGCATAACAAGTAACCCATACAATCTTAATAAAGGATCAAATGAATGAAAAAAAAAATGTGGAACATCTTCTGCAATGCACAGATACAAAATGCGTGCATTGACAAGAAATATTCTACTTTTGTACATTATGAGATGATTGGTTATTAAAATAATGCCAAGAGCCGTGATCCTACAAAAAGCCCACACTCTTGCTTGAGCCTAATTTTCCACAATTACTGAAAACCAATGCTTGCGTTCCCCTAATAATAAGATGATCATAAAATGTTTTACCAAAATCTAACATTCTATTTGTTGTCCAAATATAAGAGTCGCATCTTTGTTATTGAATAAATGGCTCATTGACATTATTCCATTTATAGCTGCCCCAGCTAATGATGTTATTCCCTGAGGACCTCATGACATATTTAGCTATCCATGCGAATCTTCTATGATCATAATTAGATCTAATGAATGCATCCAATATACATCACTAATTTTGGGATATTGGATGAGAACTGTATTAGCTTTCATAATAGCCCTTTTTGTTGGTGCCTACAAAACCCTCAACATTCCACATAACAATGTTAGTTGTGCAATTGATGATACTTCCTTCTCTTAATGCCCTGATAAATTGTCATAATTAAATGTGAAGCTGTTCTTCACTTCTTTTCTTTGTTTTTTTTTTTTTTTATTTCATTGGATTTTCTCTTCTGATTCACTTCCCTGCATTGACTTATCATGCTTGGATGATTGAAAGACCGTTATCGTCACTGTATCTTCTTCGTCTCCCAATGGAACTCCCTATATTCTCCCACTTTCAAAAAATCTTTTCCTCAAACTTGGCGCAATCTGATACCTCTTGTTGAATATCTTGAACTATGAAGGCATTTAACTATGCAACTCCTGTTGCATTCTCATGTTGAATATCTTCCCCCTTCGGCCTTCAGACTAGACCTCATCTGCCCATCCTGATGTATGAAACAATCTTCTTAGGTAAAGAAGTGTGATCAGATCCGACCTTATGTTTAGTCGGTCCTCACCAACTTGTGGTTATATGTTGGAATATGGCCTTCACACCATTATCCTGCCTATTAAATACTAGACTCTTTTGAGACGTTTATCTTGTTGATTGAAATGTAGAGAATTTGACGGCATCTGGACGTTTTTCGTTCATTCTACATGAAAGAGATACGATCTTTAGCGATATAGTTGGTCAATCTGATGTAGCCAAAAGAGAGATTTATTCATTTCGTGGGAAGAGTTACAGTCCGCTGCCTCTTAAATTGAAATCTGATCGCGGCTCTAATCACTGTGACTAGCTCATCAAGATCCCCATTAGGTTGCATTTGGCTACTTGAGACCATAGTTGTCAATTCCGATCCGGTCACCATTCCAATTTGACCCTGTAGTGGAATATTTCGGCATTCCGGTCAATTCCATAACGGAAAAAGATGTGATTAAATGTTTATTTTTTCATTCAATATATATATATATATATATATTGAATAGAAAAATAATTGAATGCTAAAATAATACTAAAAATGCATACTTACATCACTCAAGTTAAACTACACTCTCCAATTGACTATGTTTTAGTTTCACTGCATATGAATTGAAGTATGAAACATTGGCCGGAATAAGGCAGAATTAGTCCAAAATTGGAGCCGGAGTTGGGACCGGAACGACTGGAATAGACCGAAACGGACTGGCCACTTCCAGAAACTTTTAGGGGGTCATTCCTTTCTGCCCAAGGCCAATTCCAGAATGTTCCGGCCAGAACTTTGGCGAGAACGGAACGGACAGCTATGCTTGAGACTTAATGGAAATGTACTTCATTTTCGAAAAACTGAAAAGGTTTAAGATATTTAGATGTTTTTTTCTTTTTCTTTTTCTGTATAGTATGGCTTTTGCCCCCATGTTCCCTCTTTCTTAGGCCTATTTCTTCTTTCCTGAAGAAAAAAAAAAGCTCCACGTAAAGATTTTTAAAGAGGTGAAGTGTGAATGATATGAGGTGAGGGGTGAAGGATATAAGATAGCAATGTAGTTGGGACCTTGACTTTTCTAGGACATCAATTTATGCGATGATGGCTGGGTATTTAGTTCCCATCTTCTCTTGATTCACTTTCATTAAGGACATGTTTGAGTAACGTCTTCGGAGAGGAATCCTCTCTAGTTTTCCTCGATTCCGAGGAAAACCTACATTTGGATAAAGAGAGGAGAAGTGTGAGGATTTTCCAAATCCTCCCAACCCATCAAAAATCATCTCTTCCATTGATTCCTTGGTCTCCATCTCCCCATATTAAATTTTGAAAATCCACGTAGGCAAAGAACCACCTGAGTTACAAGGAGTGACTCCTCTTGGGTGTTTCCCAAACCTGGAATGCAATGACTCCTCCCCTCAGAAATCCTCAAATAGAGTACCATGGTTCTGGATGGTATTCTGGGGAATGAATTCCTCTCTACTAAATTCCTCTCCGTTTACCAATAAAAGGGAGGTTATTTGATGGTGATTTTCGTATATTCATCTTAAATCTTTTTAATGACTTTTAGCTTGAATCCCATAGAATACCCCTAAACCCCACCCACCCCAAAATACTAATTGCACCACTAACTCTCAAATCTACTGAACTTGCACTTAATGTATCATGTCTTTTACTGATGAACTATGTATGTATAAATGAAAGCTATAGATATTCTTTTTCACTCAATTCATTTATTATTTTTCTAGATATTGTCACTACATTAAGTAAACTTGAAAAAAAAACACTTTCGGTTGAAGTATCAAAGATAGTGAGTGGTTACAAGAAGAAGAAGAGGAAGAAAACAGTTGATGTGGATGGTTTATTTATGGAGCACGTTGGGGATTGGCGGAGTCGAAGGCCATAGCTTGACGTGAATTTGTCAGCGTACTGCCGGAGGGGGTGGGAGCGTCGGTGGCACCGCCTCCCTTCCCCGTCTCCACAGGTTCCAAGTGGCCTTGGGTTCCATATCCCTTCCGACTTGTAATCTTCAAGATTTGAGTGGTTGACATAGGGGCTGCTCTCAAGAGGTAAACTCTCAGCCCCCCCTCTTCCCTTTTTCCTTGTCTCTGCATTTTGCATCGTATCTTCCTTTCGTTGCCCACTCTTGGACATGTCTTACTGTTTGGTATCTTCGTTCTCCACAGATCAACCACCCCTCATTAGGTATATAAAGAAGAGAGAATTTAGAATGAGTTGCCAGGCCCATATAATTTGATATTAGTTATGAATATTTAAAAAAGAGGCTGTTGTCACTGTGTGTGATAATAGCACAGGTGTCTTACAACTGACACCTTGAGTGGTATTGACATGACACACGGCTTGCGTTAGTGCCTTGCAACCAATCTCTCTGAATTATGTTGTATGCATCTTCTACAAGGTTCGGTATGCCACCTCTTTCCGCTTGTGTGGGCACCCTTCTCACTTATATGGGCTTTCTTTCCGTGTGTGCGCGCTCCTTTTCCACTTGATTGGACTGTCTTTCAGTGTGTGCGCAGGCTCTCTCTTGGTTCCAGTCCCCTTGTCTGACAAAAAAAAAAAACAACACTTTGGTAAAAATGTTGCAATCTTTGTTGGTGGCCGTAATAATAGTTGTAGTCATAATACTAAGCAATTCGAAGGCAAGGCCAATTTGTTTGTTGGAGTTTGGAGAATTCTTATCGGGGAGAATCACTAACTCTCTAAATGCTGTCCTGCAGCAGGATTACCTAATGCTCAGGTATAACCCTGCAAACAAGGGAGCTGGAATTTGAAGAGTTTCAAAGGCTGAAAGTGACATTTCAAAATATTGGACTTCTGGAATTCCACTGATCTAACTTGAATTTCCAACTGCTCCATAGATGGAATGGGCATGGCTCTGAGAAATTTTCAACACATTGAGTTTTCGTCAGATTATTTCTCCAAAAGATCATGTTAGGGTCTATTTAGATTCCAATGAATTAAGGGCAAGTAATGCATCAAAGTGGTGGTCTCTCAGCCCCGAGTCACCCATTGCCGCTCCAATGTTTCTGAATTGAGTTTTAAAGGTTAATGAAGTCTCAGGGTTTGCCTCTGAAGGGAAAAGGTGTCGAAGTAGTTGGTGTAAAATCATGAATGCTGAATTGATCAGCATGATTCTGACATATATTGAACATCGGCTCCTAGTTTCTTATCGAATTGTAAGGCCAAAGAGTAAATTAGCTATGGTAAGGATTTCTTCGAGGCTAGAAAATATGGTCACCTGGGAGCAAACCTCATACTATTCATATACAGTCCGGCTAGTGAGGTTCACTTAGATGCCTGTAAATTAGTGTGAAGACGGCAGGGCCAGAGGGCAGATGGAAAGGCCTTGTTATGGATGAGGGTCAACCAAAAAATCAGCCTCATCATATTATCTTAGCCCTTGATGTAACAGTCTTAAATTTTAGTGGGGAGTTTTAACCATCGATTTTTATTTTATTTTATAGATTATATCCAACGTTGAGTGATGAATATAAAATCGGGCCTCTTACCACATCATAGGATGAAAAGAGTGCAAGAGGGGCTACACTGATCAAAGGTGGAGAAGTAGTCAGATGGGAAGACAGTTGCTCTTTCCATAACATATGTATTCATTGAAAATAGCAGGTCATGGAAAAAAAATTCTAAAGAAAAACATAAAATGGAATTTGGCCTTAAAATTTCTAGGCATACCACTTGCAAATTGCAATACACTGGCAAGGTTTTTTTAACTAGGAAGGTATCTTACTACTGATCCAGCTAAGGGCTAAGGGCCTAAGGCACAAGCTTGAACTTATGTTTTGAACTCTAGTTCAAGCTCTCACTTGAAAACATGCAGCCAAGCCTGGCTCTCACTTGAAAACATGCAAGTCAAGTTAGGCTTGGGCTTTACCAATATTTCCCTGCTGATAAAGTTCCACCTCTAGTCTCTCATTGTTCCATCATATAAAAGGACTGATAGATTTGTCATCCATCAAAAAATTAGCCATATTAATTGACTTTAATTGTTTCTTATCAACCATCTTTTTATATGGTGAGACCCAAGGGCCCGCTTGCGTGCCACATGACCAGTGATATTAAAATTGGTTTGGGAACTTCTTGTGCTTTTTATAAAAAATAAATAAATAATTATAAGAAATGAGAGGATAAAGCTATATACAAAAATGCAAGGGAATTCTTGTATTTAAGAAGAAAAAAAAGATAGAAAATATGAAATATATGTGTTTAAGAGGCATTAGTTGGGGTCAGTTTAGAGTTAAATTTTTCAACGACAGAGTAAGCTGTGGGGTTAAAATTGAAGTGCATACAAATCACAAGGGGTCAACCAAGAAACAGAAAACAAGAAATAGGAGGCAAATAAACACTCTTCATGCTCAGGGGAGACTCAAAATTAGCAGACACCAGAGAGACCTGCTGCATTATTTCTTGCCCCTTGTCTGCTATGATTTTGTCTTGCCCCTGTTGTTAGACACCAGAGTCTGCTCAAAATGTGCATGTGAGGGGGTTTACAGGGCCTTAGTCCGCCATCATAACTGACTTTGAGAGCTGCTGCATTATTTCTTCCCTTGGTCTGTTGTGATTTTGTCTGCTACATATCTGCAATGCCAACTTCCTAAAAAGGACGAAGGATTAGACACAAAGTAGACTTCCAAATGGCATGTGGGGGTTCAAGCCCTGGGTCCACCAGTTAAAAAAGATGGGCCTTATTGGACCCTACCTAAGAGCAAAAAACACTTGAAATAGCAACAAAAAAATACTAGATAGACTCCTATATGACTTGCACGCGCAACACCCAGGATCTGGGGTGTGTAGAAGTTGTGCGCTGCGTCATGGATTGAGTGTGTATGCATCCATGGCATTCGTGAGGAAAAAGACTTTTTACGTGGGTTGATGGCCCACCAAGGAAAAGGGATAGGCTGAAGAGGACGTGAATGGAAGTGGTAACAATGAATTAGAAGAAGTACAAACTATCTGATGACTCAGCTCAATATAGATCCAAATGGAAAAACGAAATTAATATAACCGACCCCAACATTGTTGGGACAAGATGATTACTGTTCCTTTCTTTTTCTTTTTTTTTTATAACCCAGTGTATTTCCCACCCAGCCCGGTTCAGGAGCCTTTAGCCCTGAGCCCGATAGATACTCAATTCTAGATTGTCGAGAACTAATCCTAGGGGCACATGCAAACTGTCCTATCCACATGCACCGAGTAAAACTTTTTGGGAGGTGACAAACGAAGGTAGGTGTCATGCACACGACCTCTCCGCTTCTTGAGGCGCATAATCCTTAGCCAACTAAGCTACCGATCGTTGGTTGATTACTGTTCTAGTTTGAGAAATGGTTTTTTGCACAGTTGACATCCAAGAGAATGGGAAAGACGTAGAAAGTGAAGTCTAAAGATGATCCGTTGCGATAGTTCATTACAGCACTAAAAGTCTAAAACACAATGACCCAGACCAGCAGTGGATCTTCCAGCTCAGTAGCTCATGGAGCTCCAGTGGTCCATCAAAATGGGAGAAATGTATGGACAATGGACCCAGAATCAATTTGAAAAAGTTGATTTTAGAAGATGAGAAGAATATTACAAAATCAAAACAAAAGTGAAAGCGATGGAGCCCCCCCTTTCCCTTGGAAAACCATGGGAAGAAAAGAAGAGAGAGAGCGCACGGTAAAGAACTTAAACTGAAGAGTATTTGCTTTAGAAAAAACATATGGTTAGACAAGAGAGAAACATAGAAAATGGCAACAGGAGGGTCCTCATGAGAAAAGGGTATACAAGAAAACTGAGAATTAAACAATTCAAAACAGAAAGAAAGAAGCAGATAAATGAATATTAAATACATGCTCTTGATCATTAGAGTGCTAAATTTCCATAAAATTTTCCAGACGGGAACATGGTAACGCATGCATTATTTCCTAGATGATGAGTGATAATTCGCATCAAAATGGAGATAAAGGAAGAACTGTGCTGTGGAGAACAATTCCTCATGCGCCATCAGGTGGGCTAGTACTATAACTGAGCTGTGAAGAGTGATTCCTATACTGCCATTTAGTTATATAATGGGAGAATGACGTCGTGGTTTATTCTTTTTTTTTTTCTTAATCTTCCTTTTTTTTTATCCGAATGGTTGGTGGCATTCATTTCTACTGTTCCTTCCGAGACCAATAAAGCCAAGGCTGGGGGGGCGGGGGCGGGGGCGGTTGGTTTAAGAACCAAACCAAAACAAAATTGGGAAGTCATTTTGTATCACAATCCACAAAAACTGTTATTGAAAAGTCATTGATGAATACAATAATCTCTAATTTCTGCTGACACATTTATTATCATGTATCCACTATAAACTAACTAGTCTTGTTCTCATAGTGACATTGCTTTTCCAAAGCAATCATCCTATAAAGAATTGTTACAAAGTGAAGTGTCTCTCTCCCCAATTCCAAGTCATAAGTTTCTGTAACACGTCTTCAATGATCTGCTGAAAACACACCATTGCTGTAGGAAAGAATTAACACCCAATAGCCATTGGATTACCTGACGGAACACACCATTGCTGCAGAAAAGAATTAATACCCAATAGCCGTTGTGGATTACCAGACAGATTCTGCATAATGCTAGCCAAGGAAGTGCTGCGTCCCTGACAAACAGATACTACTCCCCATGGATCTCTTTCTTATTTCCGCCACTGCACCAGTGAAATTAAAATAAATTACGTAAATATCAGAAGCAGTCGCATGATTCTCATACATAGAAGGTTTGACAATGTGATTTAAGTGGGAAAAGTGTGCCACAATTCATAAACAACTCTATTTAGATGTAAAATTAGAAGTAATGGTATAAAGTCTAAGCACAGGGAAAAGTTAAGTCATGAAAATGATATTAATGAAAACATACAAATACCTGAAATAGGTTAGAAGCTTTGCTCTGGAGACCAGAAGAACTCTATCCCATCCAAATTTCATTCAGCTCAGTCAGAAAAAGAGAGGTTTTTCATATATGATCGGATGTGGACTCCACCAGCTGCTCGAATAAGATGTGATTTGAAATCCTATCACAAACCAAACACAGCTCAACTGCTCTGATAACCGAATACTTCAAAACAGGTCACATATTGGTGTTGTACTGTACCTATTACTTCATTTTTATATGTAAAATCCATCTCACTGCCATATCCATGACATTTTCCAGCCATATCTGGCCAATCATAACTCAACTGACAAGTTCTCACTCTTATCCCATGCAAATTCCATTCAGCACAGTCAGAACAGAGAGGTCTTTCTATATCATCGGAAGTGGAATCCACGAGCATCTCAAATAAGATGCAGTTTGAAATCCTACCACAAACCAGAAACAGCTCAACTGCTATAAAACAGATCTGTTTTTTTATGTGTAAAATCTGTGTACTTTCCACATCCATGTCGTGTTCCTGCATCATCTGAGGATCATAAGTTCATAACTTAACTGACATGTTCTTCCTTAACCACAACATTCTCAACAGCTGTTTTCTGTGCTTCTTTTCTTTTGGCCTGAATTTGGCGTACATATTCTGCAATTATGACATGAAATTTTGGAGCAGGCTTGTTCGAGGAGGAACCACTAAAGCCCGCCTTCTTCAGAGCCTGTGAGACATGTCTCTGAGCCTTTTGGAAGTGAACAGTACAGAGAGCAGGCACAGCAGCTCTAATCACAGGCTTCCCGCAAATGACTGGCCCACTTTGCGCACTGAAGTGAAAGATACAACCATTTATTCAATACAAATTGACGTTACATCAAAACATAAACCATTCGAAAGCTGAAAGATGAATGAAAATATTACGACATCAAAGCATTGTAACCAGAAAATGTCATCTAGTCCAAACAGAAATCAAATACCATCTGTTGCTTCATGTCTCAATAGTTACTAACTTCCTATCATTTACTTGAAAGATCAAAGCTTGAACCCCTCATTTCTCAATGAACCAGTGCCAGATAAGATGGAAATTAAATACATTTCATTACTGAATTGGTATTTGTTATTGATAAATTAAAAAACATCATTTTGCAACAAGATCAAAGCTTGCAGATTCCCAGTTTACCCTGTTTTTTTTTTTTTTTTTGAATGGCAACTTAGAAAAACAGTTCACCCAGTTTATGATACATCTGTATCCAAAAGCTATAATTTTTTACTGATTAAAAATGGATACTTGTCCTAACTAACAGAAAACAATCTTTTTGTAATGACTTAAAGAATAATTTGCCAACAGCCATTTAGATTATAGTTGCCTCAGAAAATGAAATCCAGTTCCATTGCTATTTTCATTTTATTAGTTGAAAGAAAATCTCAAGATGGCCTAAGCTTACAAATTGTATTTACACCCCTCATTGTACACACAGATTTTACAAGTTTCTTTGTACCATTAATACTATGTAAAGGAAACATCATTTCCGATCACAGATTGCAGATTCATGTTTTAATTTAGAGTTTAGGATGCAGCCAGTTCATTGGCAAGTGTTGATGTGCATCATGTCTCCTCATACTGTCACAAATGAAATGCGAAGCACATAAACAATTTACAACCTGCATTGACACAATTTTTCATTTTCTTCAACAGAAAAAAAATATGGCACGGAAATCTGCAGTATTTCAAAAGGGGAAAAAACACGGCACCAAAGTATTTAGTTATTAAAATAACTTCCAACTTATTATTCTTAACTTTGTAACTTCATTTTAAATATATACAAGATAGCAGTGACCAGTGACGTAAAAATATAACAAAAGAACATCCTTATCGCACCTACCTTCAAGCCACATAATATTTGTTCTATTCTTATATAAATAAACATATAAATATTGTATTATATGAAACACATCAAAGCACTAAAATTGAATTAATTACAAAGTATCAAAAAAATCACATTGAAAAAAGGACCATCACAACAAGAATAAACCATAATATAATTAATAGTTCAGTTATAAAAAATAAAAAACTAGTAGTTCAACTAGAATAAAAGAAAATGACCCATCAAAAAACTGATTTATTCTTCCTACTAACAAACAAGAGGAAAAAATGATTATAAGCCAGAGACCGTCATCATATGCATTTATTCAAGGACCGTCTTATGCATCCATAGAGCCAGTATAAACATGACATACAGATACATCAATCCAGTCCTAACCCCACCGTATATAGATAAGAGCCCCCAAAGTAAATGGATTTGATGACCCTAACTTCTGATCAATTTACATTTTCATAAAACATAGACTGTTGACCACTTCTAATTTAACCATCCATTTGATGTTCACCAGTCAAACAGTTGAGATATTCCACCATCCTTCTTTTTTTAAGGGCCAATTGTCCCTGGACGGTATGGTGAAAGCGGGAGTCCTATCGACAGAGACATCCTTTTTTTTTCTGAATGATAACTTTCATTGACTAAAGAAATCAGTACAAGAGACATATACTGACCTCAAAACAAATAGAAAACTAGAAAACAGTCAGACAAAATAACAAGAAACCCAAAAGTCAAAAGAACAGAAAGAAGAGCAAAAACACCACGCAAGGGGCAGTGTACACCAGTGTCACAAATATTGTACAGGAAAATTATAGGTAAGAGATAATATCGGAATATTTTTCGTATTTTGGGGTTTTCTAGAGATATTATGAGGAAAAAAAGTGACAAATAAAATATTTCTAACAGATTAATAAATATCGGAATATTTTCCTATTTTGGGGTTTCTCAAGATATTATCAGGAAAAAAGTGAAAGAAATCTTTTTATTTCTAACAGATTAAAAACATATCTACAGCTATTGAAAGTCTAAATGGTTCATGAAAATCATTCAAAAATGGAGAAAAAAAATTCTAAAAATAGGAAAAGGAAACCTCTGTAATGAGCCTATTTATCTAATGGTGGATCAGCCCATTTCCATAATGCCATAAGCCTATCTACTGAATTGGAGTGCTCATGGGCTGGGCCACCCCAAATCCAAACCGCATGGGATTGATTTGGGCTCTTTTTAGGCCCCTGGGCCAAATTTCTTGGCCAGATAACCGAATGGATCGGACATGGACCTATATATATCTATGCTTTGAATGTGCTGACTGGCTGACATATTTAACACAAAGGGTGTATATATTTTGCAAGTGGGATGGGCCTGGGCTGGAGCCTGAGGCAGCCTGATGTTAGACCCCAAAAATAAATGGGCCACGATTGGAGATGTCAGCCCGACCCGGTCTATGAACACCCCTTCTATTGAGTCAAAGATAATACAGGTTTAGGAATGTTAATGTGTGCCAGCAGCAAATACTATTTATAGCCAATAGCATTCGTACAATGATAGTGACAGCAGTGCAACTCCATTAAGGTATCCAAATGAGTGTCTTCTAATTAATTATCAGCATAAAAGGACGAAAGGCATGGCTCCTTAGCTCTTTCTAGATGGTCCCTTCATTGTACCCTTTGGTGGCTTTAGTCTATTTGTGACACTACCTAAGAGATAACTCCTTCGATCAGCCCTTTCTTTAATTAATTACTACAATAATAGTAATAGTAGTGATCACCTCACAGCAACCAAATGCCTCATCCTCTAATTAATTACCTGCATAAATGGATCCCCGTTTGAATGTCCAATTACAAAAAATTCCTCTGCAAATGTTGTGTCTCACCATGTGCTGTTCCAAAGCTCGAATAAAGGAGGGTTTAGGTAATACAGGCAGCAGTCAGTCATAAAATCTGTTGGGCCAAAGTTGGAGTCTACTTTTGTATGAAAGCAAAGACTCTTAGTTAACACAGATATAGTTAATTCGCGCTTGAATAGGGTCAGTTGGCATTTAAAAATATAATGGTTCTCGTTGGAACTTGGAATACCAATATTAATAGCCATACTACACTCTTTATTTTCAAGACATTACAGCGACACTTTTAATTTGGCAATATTATAAAATATCAAGATCAAAGGAAAAAAGGAGTGCAATATTGGTGTTTCAGGGAGTGGGGAGGATGATCTGATCATATCCAAAACACACTGTGATAGGTATGATATCTAATACTAACCACAGAACAAAACCGCTGGCTTGAGAAGTATATTATACGTAGGGTCACTGCACGGTGGGAAAGTTGAGACAAGCTAGTGAAGCGTTATGTAATTGTCAAGTGTGTCATTTCCTGAGCTGAATTTTCATTAGATTGAATTTGGACTTGCATCAACATTGCTCCGAAAGATGGTTACAGACAACGACAAGAAAACACAGTACATGCAGCTGGCATTCGGACACTAAGATGGATGTCCAGTGTGACGATAATGTATAGAATTGAAACAAAAACGCAAGAAACACATATGAGAGAGAGAGAGAGAGAGAGAGAGAGAGAGAGGCGTTATGTGATTGTCAAGGGTGTTATTTCTTGAGCTGGATTTTCATAAGATGGCATATGGACTTGCATCAACATGGCTCGAAAGGAGGGGTACCACACATACAACAAGAAAACAAAGTACATGTAGCCGGCACTCGTATGCTAAGATGGATGTCCAGTGTGACATAAAATTATAGAATTGAAATAATACACAAGAAACACGCATGAGAGAGACCCATGATGCATCGAAGCAATCACAGATGACATGTTAGATTTTGAAGTGATAAAAACCTTACCCCCCAACATGAATGAGCAGAACATTAAAACTCACAAAACCCACCCCAGACAGATAAGACAAGGCTTGGAAGAAGACGATGCTCATATGTCTATCATAGCTTTTCTAGGGTCTCACTTCAAATTCATTTGGCACATTTATCTACCATTGGTTTTCTAGGTTTCAGTCTAAACTTATTAGACTCAATATCTGTCATTGGTTTTCTAAGGTTTCAGTGCAAATTTTACGACACCCATATGTCTCTCATTCCAATCTACTACACAAATGGTGATATTCATCAAATTATCATGACTCGCAATTTGAACAGTTCAATCTCATATCAACTAACAAAACTAAACTAAAACCCTAAAAACCCACAAACCAAAAGACACAAAAATCAAGAAATTCACCAAAGAGCAAACCAAGAACCCTAGAAAAAAAAAGTGGGATTTCAAGAAAAGGACCCAAACCTCTTGACAACATAAGTGCAGGCCTTGTAAAGCTTCTGCTCCGGATCAGAGAGTATGTGCTGATGGCAAAAGCTCGTCAGCGCCATCGCCTTCGTCTTGCACCCCGCAAACCCGCACCGCTTATACCCATCTTTCTCCCCAAACCCTAACCCTAACCGATGACCGTTCTCTCCGCTCCCCTCCGCCATACCACCACCACCACCGCTCTCCCATCCTCCGCCTTCCTCCTCCTCACAAGGGCTCTTCCCATAGTCCCAATAGTAATCTCTGTACTTGATTCGGACCTCGTCCATGAGAGCCCAGTACTGAGCCCGGTAATACCCAGCTAGTTGCTTGAGTCGGCGGGATCGGCGCCGGAGGACCTCCTCCCGAGTCAGGAACTCGGACTGCCGGAGGACGGCGTCTTGGTCGGAGCCGTCGACGGAGAGGGGGACGATCGCGGCGGAGTCCGGCACCGTGACGGTGGGGTTTTTCATCTCCGCGTCGCTGCTAGGGTTAGGGTTTTTAGGGTTTAAGGGTTTCGAAGAGGAAGAAGGGAGATGGTGCTTGTTAGCAGAGACCATGGTGGTGTGCGTAGGTTAAGGAGGGCGTGAGGCGTAGGTTAAGGAGGGAGGAGAGATTGATGGAGGGAGAGTGCGCCAGATGGTGCTAATATACGCAGTTGGTGGAGAAAGAGTACAGTTTGGCAAAGTAAAAAAAGAGACCCGGGGGAAAAGTCCAAGGCATGGAGACGGAGAGAAAACATGGGATTTGTTTATTAGGTATTAATAGTATTATTACTTGGACTATTTTTTGGAAAGTAATGATAAGGAGGGATTAATGTCTGATTATTAAGGGAGATTCCTTTGGATTTCTTAGATTTGTTTTTTTAATCTTTTTTTGGAATGGGACTTATGTAAGATGGGGGATTTTTTAGGGTTTTAAAATCCTTTTTTTCTGAATTATAAGTTGGTGGATGGGAAAATATTAGATGATACGAGAGATATGCAAGATTTTAATTTACAGATATTTTTGTTTGTGGGAGTTAGAATCGGACGATTGAAAAGGCATATGATCTGTCAGGAAAATCGAAATCCTTTTAAATTTAGAGGCACATGCGTGAGATTACGATCACTCATGCCTATATGCAAAAATGTTCTCAATAGACAATTACCCGCCTGTAAAAAAAGAAAACAAAAATCGGCTATGAGACATCTGAAAAAGGGTTTTTTAAGACTGTATACAATAGTTGTCTATATATCTCGCATAAAGTTGATTTCCATGAAAATTTGGAGAAAAGTGGTTTTAGAAATTGAAAATTGAGATTTGGTATTTGCATGGAATTAGATTCATAAGAATTCAAGGTCAAATGGGCTCCAGTTGAAGAAACAAGGGTTCATGGAAAATGAAGAGGCTAGGACATTAGCTTTATTAGGATTTAAATTACAAGGAGCATGGCTAGATCTCCTCTTGACTCATTTTTTTTAAAATGGGTCCAAAAGGGGGAGTATCCCTCTACCCTATGGTGAGGAATAGATACATAGGAATGCCCCTCTTCTTTAAGTACTATTTTATTATCTGATTTTCTCTTTACAATTTTAACCACTTTTAGAAACAAGAGAGTACAAAAACGCTGGAGTTTAATTGCAGCAAACAAAAGTCAATTTGACATGTTTGACATACTTATGCTGACATGACTTTTGTTTGGATGCTTTTATTAGATCACTTAAAGTAAGTAAGACAAGGCAAGTAAGGTTAATCTAAAAGACGTGGTAAACAAATAATATGATGTAAGAAAAAAAATAAAATAAAAGGCATTTTTATGAACTCTTGATTGCATTTCTACAAAGAGTCCTACTACTTGGATGGATTCTTGGGACCGGTCCTTGGACCGATCCCAAGGTTCCATCCAAATATCACGAAACCCAGTAGGGGTGTTCATGGGTCGGGCTCGGCCGGGCTAAGGAATATTCAAGCCCGACCCGGCTTCTAAATTGTAGGCTCAAGCCCGGCCCAAGCCTGAATTGGGCCTTAACTAGGTGGTGCAATCCCAGCCCGCCTGAACAACATGAAGCCCGAGCCTATCCCGTGTTAAGTTTAAAATCTTAAAAATAGGTAGTTTACATTGTCTTGAGGGTGTCTTAAAAATGATTTTATCATGCATTTGGATGTTGACTTTCTAATGTAGGAATCCCTACATCTCCGTTATTATATTCGGGCCGGGCTGGGCTTTGGGCGCTCTACAATTGAATCCGAGCTCGGTCCAAAGCGGGCTTCGCCTAGGCTGACTCGAGCCGGCCCGGTCCATGAGCACCCCTAATGTCGACTATCCTTCTTTATTGTTGTTTTTGTTGTTGTTTACTTTCTCCCTCATAATATGGGATCAAGGATTATTTCATTAGGATATGGAGCAATTTGGCTTATATCTAGAACTGAAGGATAGTATTACAAAATGTCATTATTGTGCCAGCTGCATATATAATAATAATAATTTTGTGCATGTATATTAATCAATGCACACAAAATAAAAGATACACAGAAATTTATGTACAATATCTTCATTGTAAAACAAAAGATACACAAAATTTATATACGGTATCTTCATTATAATAATTTAGATATACAAAAATTTAATGATTGTTTATCAATAAAGTAATGGAATATTAATGATGACAGGGCATTTTCATTGTAAAAAAATAAAAATCTCTCAAGTCACTCTCTCTGATATGAAAAGAACAAGTGTCATTTTATCTTCTTTTTTTTTTTTTAAGATATTGACTTTAGAAAATTGGTATTTACTATAATGCATATATATTTTTTATGGTATTCAATCGAATCATTAATACTGGTGTGATTCATCTATCAGTGGCGGACCCAAGATTTTCATTTGGGTGGGGCTAAACTTTCGATATACTTTTATAAACAGTGAGTGTCCCCTTCATGTGGAATTCCAAATCCCTCCTCTTAGTAGAGCATTTTAAGTTCCAACAAAATGCATTAAGAGTATTATTTTAAGAATTTGAAAAAATCACTTGAGACCTTTTAGGTGACTGGAATTTAAAATTTTTGCGAAAAAACATAGAATTTCAAATGTCAGGAGAAAAACCATAAGATCATGTACAAAACAAAACAAACAAAAAAAAAAAAAAAAAAACTACACACCCTGAATTCTTGTCAGATATTCTAATAAAAAAACAGATTTTAGTTCTTATAGTGCCAAAAATTGAATGATTTGAGGGTTGTTTATAAATGTATAAGTATGGCACACAGTCAAAATCAAGGCTAGCATTGGTGATGGGCAAATTTTTCATTCCATTTGAAGTTGTGCTCACCATCGCAATATAGATTACATTTGAAATCGATGGTTTTATTCCTCTATTTTTTATATTTTAATAACATGTTTACACATGATCAATTTGACGGTGGCCTTAACTAGACGGGAGTGAAATTTGTCCTGTCACTTATACTTAGAAGGACAGTGATCCTTAGATGGCGGAAAAAAAAAGGGATTTATGCTAATATTCTATTTTTAATTCTGTTGCCTTTAACAATAAAAATTCTTTTTTCTCATTTATCTCTATTTTTATCATATTCTTTTTATTCTCATAAATCAATGAAACCTTTCAGATTGATAATCATCATTGTGAGATACTCCGCAGGTGAAAATTTTGTATATTAATTAACCTATAGATATTGAGTCGAGCCAAGCTGGACAGGGCTGAATTTGAGCTTGACTTGAGTAGTAATTGGTTAAATGATCATGACTCAAGCTCAAGCCCATGCTGGTTGAACCGAGCCAGGCTGGCTCATCCTGTTTGCACCATTATATTAGTTGTGGTGGCTTTCATGGGCCAGGCCAGCTCAAGTCCAACCCAAGCTTAGCCCTCCTTGGGCCCAACCTGCACCTGATTTTTCTAGGCCCATAATCAGGTGGAAGGCCCAGGCCTATAAAACCCTAAAGCCCAGTCCTTCCCAACATATGCATCACACAAAAAAAAAATATATCTAATTACAAAGCCCGACTTGCAGGCCCATGGGCTCATCGGGCCCTAGCGCAACTAGAAACGCCAACATTGGACGAGCTCCAACCGGCCCAGTCCGGCCCATGAACATGGGTCAGGTGGGGGGCCAAAAAAACACACTAATTTCAGATTTTCCCCCAATTTCAAAGCCCTTTGAATTCCATTCCAATGACCCACATCCATTTGAATGGTCCAGATTCAATCCATCCAATGTGGGCCACAGCACATACAAACTTAGATTGTGGACCCCACTAATTGAGCCACGTGTTCTTGTTCTTCGTTTTCATCGCTCTGCATTTAAAATACACAGAATGCAAGAAGTTAGGTGCAGTTGTTAGGTGAAGAAGAAGAAGAAGTTCAAGTTCTGAGATTTCTAGGGTTTCTGGGGAGAGATTGAGAATTGGGGGTTTTGAGAAAATGCTCCTGATTCGATCACTGCGGTCTCGCCCTCGGTTCCCTTCGATCTTGCATTCTCCATTCTCGACTTCGGCCGCTGCCGTTCAGGCCGAGAAGACGATCCGAGAAGGACCCAGGAACGATTGGAGCAGAGATGAGATCAAGTCGGTTTACGATTCTCCAGTTCTCGATCTTCTTTTTCATGGCGTAGGTTACTCCCTCCTTTTGCCACCATGAGATGATGCGTTTGAATTTCTCTCTCTTTCTGTGTTGCTCTCTATGTGTTTGTGTTTATGTTTGTGAGTAAAGATTGCTTTTTTATGTGTTTGAATTGAAATGGGGAAGTGGGGTTACTTGATTTTCTTTTGTGGAGTGGGGGAATGAGTGTGGGGTTATTTTTGGGAAGGTCGTGGAATCGATTTGGGATAAGAAAAACTGGGTTTTGCTTTTGGAAGAGCAAACCCCATTTCTAGTTCTTGCAATGGGGTCAACCTATGATCAATCGAAATCCTTGGTTCCTCAACCTAGTCACGTGAGATGGTTGCTAGTTACAATTTGAGCCTAATTCCATTGTTTTCAGTGATTGGATTGGATTGAATCCATTAAAATTTGAGGCCCTGAAATCAAGGGTTGGGATGTTCTTTCTAGAGTGATATTTGGCTGACATACACGCTGTGATTGGGTTCCTCCCATGTGGTTTTAGAAAGCAACGATCAGCTCTGAAAAGTCCATATGGCCCATTCATTTGATGGGTTCCACGGTTGGACCTTTTTTATGTGTAGTTCATCTAATGGACGGTTCAGATCAATTGACGGGTGTTTTTTATTTTTATTTTTCTCATGTGTTCCATTCCATTCTTGGTGGGACGGATCAAGTAGGTGGTTTATTACATGGGTGCAGTGGATTTCCCATCCGGTGTTGCACTTGGGTTGGATTTCGGTTTTGCCTGTTTACTCTGATTTCTGTTGGGGCTTTTCTTGCTCTCCCTAGATAAGATTTACGGGCATTTTGATATAGTGAAAGAGAAGACTAAGAAACTTATGCCCAGTGGGGAGAGGAAAAGGTGGAGGTAGAGTGAGAGAATATCATATTTTATTGTGTTTGGCATTTACTGGAGAAAGCTAAGTGAGGAAAGATACCACTTTTTTGAGGAGACAGTTTCTTTTTCGGTTGATTAGAAATTTTATGATTTGTTGCTATTATTGCTGTTGAAGAGATGTTAGTGATGTTAAATGTCATGCCTGGCCTGATTCCCATTATAATTATAAGGATACATCATCATTGTCATTGTCATCTTTATCATCATCTTCTTACTTATTCCATCAATCTGAACCGGCTTAGAATAATTACATATTTACATGAAATACTAAGAGAATACGAAATTTATAGTTTTCAACCCAGCCGAATTACTGGGATCTACCCTAATTTCTGAGTCAACTCGAGTTCATGCTGGCCATGAAAACTTGGTCTATCCTGGTCTTTTCATGAATTTACACCTAGTTTTCCTGGTCATTGTAGTTCTTAGTGAACTAGACCTTGTTTTCGAGGTTTGGCTTGGTGTCTCCTGGTTAAATAAGAAGATGATGATGTACCATTTTTTCTTAAGCTTCAACGCATACCAATTTTTAACATTAACCGGCTGATAGGCCCATATATCATGAGTCATATGATTGACTGAGTTCCGATCTTGTGCTTGTACTTGAACTATGTTTTAGCAACTACTGTCAAGGTTTAGCACATTTGTATCACACGGTCTCATTCATGGCATGGTGTTTATCTTTCCATACCGAAAAGATAAAATATTTTTAAATGATAGCCTGCAAGTATTTGGTGCTGATACTGATTTTAAACACGTCAACACTAGTTTATTAAGTATCTTAGAGTCTAGGTATGGCTTGTTTTCTTTCCTTTGTTGAATTTTCCTTCTTTTTTTTTTTTTGTGAATACAGAGTGCATATCACCATTCTCTTTTTTCCCCTCCATTTAGTGATCATATTATTGCCCTTTACAAGCTATGCCATTATGGTCGAAATGCTTTGCTTTCAATTTTTAGTAACACAAATTTGCAATATGTGGTGTCTTTGCAGGCTCAAGTTCATCGCCATGCTCACAACTTTAGAGAAGTGCAGCAGTGTACTCTTCTTTCAATTAAGACAGGTGGGTGCAGTGAAGACTGTTCATATTGTCCACAATCCTCCAGGTATAACACTGGATTGAAAGCTCAAAAGCTGATGAACAAGGATGCCGTTCTGGAGGCTGCAAGGAAGGTAAATTAGATCACTTTTATTACTTTGCATGGGCCGTAACTGGCTATTTCTGTTAACTTTGTGATGCAGGACAAAATTGAAAACTAATCTAAATGATGCAAGATGAGATCAATAACAAAAATAACAATTATAATGAATCAATAAAGACAGATTGTTACATCATCCCATGCTGAAATCCACTAAGTTAATTATGAGGAAATCCAATTCTTGTTACAATCCTGCAATTTGGGCCCTCAAGAATTGAGGAATGGACCAAGTGGAGAATAGAACCTCCACCTTGCCTAGGGATCTGCCGATTCAAGTAAATAATCAGGATCCTTGAGGATTTGAAGGACAGCCAGGCTCATTTAGGGGTGACAATTGAATAGTAGTGGACTGAATATGGTTTTAAATGAAATTCAGGTTTAATCCAATACACCCACAACTTTATAATGCTAGGCTTAAAATTCAGAAGTGAAAACATGAATTAAATGGGCTGTAATGGGTAGAAACCAGATCTAGTGCTTGCCATTCTAGATCTATTGCTGGTCTGATCAGATCTAAAGAGTAGGGGAATGAATAATTGTGATTGATTGATGGATAAGGGGCTGGTTGGATGCCTGCAAGGGTTTAATGGTGTTGATTGGGATTTGGGTTGGATCTAGGATTCCACCATGTGAGTAGATCTAGATCTGAATGGGCAAGAAAGTGTGAGATGGGTATCAAAGGAAAGGGAAGACAGTGGAGATAAATACCTTGGGATGGAGATAGTATAATATCTTGGCTTCGCACCAAACTCCCCTTCGCGGGCGAGAAGAAGATCCTGCAAGAGAAAACTCAAGAAGGCCTTTGGAAGAAGATCATTATTCATTCATCATTCTGCCTCTTTTCCAAGAGATACAACTCTAATAAGGAGTAATAAGAGAACCCTAGAAACCAATGGTTCAGATTAAAACATCTAGATCTTGTCTCATAAAATAAAACCAAACAAATAAAATAAATAAAAACAATAAGTGGCTGTCGACAAAGGTGGAAGGAGGCTGCCTTGCGCATGGGGATTCGTGCGCAAGCCTTGTGCACGCATCCTTATGTAAGGGGCTTTAAGTTGTGGCCCCCCGGGCCCCTCTTCTTATGTCTTTAGTTTTAAACTCTTTAATTCCTTTGGGTCCCTTGCCAATCTTTAAATCTTCATGATATTTCCACAATTGCTCATCTCCTGTGGACCATCCCAGTATGGGGTCTTCCACAGGTCCACCACCGGAGGCCTTCCGCACGCCCGGATCAAGATCCAACGGTGTATCTTCGCCCAAAGGCTGATCCAACGGTAGATCTTCACGATTGTGATGTATAAAGCCCATGAAAAGTTGATCCAGCCACAAGGAAGCCTTATCAACCATTTTCTTCTTACGCCTTTGGTATGTCTTTCCATATCTGGAGTTGATGTCCCCATCAATTTGTTGTTAGATACATTATAGAACCACACCATTCAGGGAATCAAAAAAGAAGAAGATACATTACAAAACCATTGTACTTTTTGCTCTCCGCATGAACTGTTCACTTTCCATCGTTGCAAATGTGAGCTATGTCTTATCCACATTCAGTTAGCAGCTGTTGGCAGAAAAAAGTAAAAAGAGATTGCCGAACCCTTGGCATGTCACAAATATTTAGATTTACTGATGCTTTTCCTGCACAAACGTGGATTAAATTTCAAATCTGTCATAGTATGCATGAATCCATGACTACAAGGGATCATATTCCATTGATGAACCACTTAGATCTGCTTTTCTTGTTTCATATCATGCTTATTCTTATAAATTTTTACTTGTATTGATGGTATTGATCAAGTAAAACTTGGTTACCATCATTCATATATTTATCATTGCTTTTTTTATGCTCTTCCCATCATGGTACTTTTTTGACTGATTGCATACGTGTTCTTTCCTTTGTTGGTATCTGATTTGCATATATTTCATAGGCAAAAGAAGCCGGCAGTACTCGTTTTTGCATGGGTGCTGCATGGAGAGATACAGTCGGTAGGAAGACCAATTTCAATCAGATACTTGAATATGTAAAGGAAATAAGGTATGAGAAGCACTTAAATAAAGTGATTGCAAGGTATTTGGCAAGGACTGACTGAACAACTGATAATCTGATATAAAAGTTTACTCTTTGTTACTTCTTTATTGAAGAACTGTATGCATGTGTAGCAGTTATAAGCAAAATATTAGCCATTCTACAAAAGTTCTTGATTCTCATCCTTTGACTCCTACGGCCAACTGTTATTTTAGTGGGTGCTTAAATATTGACTTAACTTTATGTAGAGCGTAATGGTTCAACATTATGCAATCTGCCTTTTTTAACCATTGTGATTCAGTGAATCCTCCTTGAGTTTATTTATTTTGCATTATGTGACCACGTTTGTTAAAAAGGTTGTTGTGACTGACATCCACCCCTCTGAATAATTATGCTCATAGGAGTATGGGAATGGAGGTGTGCTGCACTTTGGGCATGCTGGAGAAGCAGCAAGCTGTGGAGCTGAAGAAGGCAGGGCTAACAGCATATAATCATAATCTCGATACATCACGGGAGTACTATCCGAACGTCATAACTACAAGATCCTATGATGAACGTCTAGAAACACTTCAATTTGTCCGTGAAGCAGGAATCAATGTCTGCTCAGGTGATTTTGCTCATAAAGTAGCGGCATACTCTTACTAAATAGATATACTGTGTTAGAAGAGATTACGTTGAAATTGGGTGTGGCCTGGTTTGAGATGGTTTACGAGGCAATTCAATATTGCTGAAAACATGACTGTAAATCGGGTTTAGTTGGAAAGTAGAACATACAAAACCCAAATAGATCATATAAGGCTTCAACGATGATGATGATGATGAGTAGATGGGATAAGATTTACTGTTTTCTTCCAGTCATTACACTAGCTTCTGTTTTTTTTCCTTCTCTTAGTACAATCTCTTTTACTGACCAAAGGAAAAAAAAGAAAAAGAAAAAAGAATGATGAACACGTTGATTTGATCTGGTTACAACTTACAGTGGGAAGCTCCCATGGTGGTTCTGAAAATAAGTATTGAAATAATTAATGGAGTCCTGATTTATGATGCGAAAGTACACCACAGCTATACCTAAAAATGGCTAAACTTCTGTTGGTATGTTCAGGCAACCCTCATGGAACTTTTACCGGACATTTATGGCTCTTAGAAGATCTGTTGATGTTCCATTAACAGCATGAGATGTTGAGATGGATTGTGCTTTTTCTTTTTCTTTTTCTTTTTTGGCATAATTGTTAATTTTGCTATGGTTAAAAAAGTTTTTTGATCCTTGACAAGTGCTTGGCGGAGGTGCTCATTGCTGCAATCTTTCTGGTTCTGAGTTCAATTCATGTTACCTAATGAAAAAAGGGTTTGATCCTTGCAAACATGGTAGTCCTCAATGTCTACTCTCTATTGGTGGAAAGCAATACCCCTCCTCTGAAATGTCTTGGGTTTTTGATGTTGATTCAGTGCACGAGCAGGTGCTCTCCTACCTCCTGGCGGCTTGGCGATATGATGAATGAAGTGGTGGACCTGGCTTATAATTTTTAAATCACCTTTTTAACAGCATAATTAGGTACACTTACAAGGAAGAGGTTGTGTTGACTAAACAAGATATTACTTGGCCTGGACTGGTGTTTTGCAATGTTTTCCTCCTCCTGCCTTGATCTCTTTGCCAAATGCTTTCGGCCTTTTGATGTACATTTTCTTGTATGGGAGTGATTGGCCATTTTTCTCTCTGTGTGGGCTCTGTCCTTTTTTTTTTTTTGGACAGAATGCATCTCTAATACTCTGATTTCTTCGATAAGGTTGTGGACATTTAAAACAGCCTTGTGTTCAAGGTATTTCCTTCAGCATCAGACATGGCTGGTTTTGAGTGTGTAAATCTTGAGGACTGCAATTTGGGGTGCCTATGAAATATTGTTTTTTGTCGAATTGCTAAAATATCCAAGGGTTGCCCACTTTAAATATTTTGTATAGTTAGAACAATTCGGCAATGACATTCAGGTATTGTTATCAACTTAAAGTAGCTAAAACACACTGTTGTATTCCCGGGCTGCTAGCTCACTGTTAAGTAATGTCAAAGTCCTGAGGGAGGCAGATTCACCTGACTGGGCCCTGGTGGATGTGAGGGAGAGATCAGCTGGTGCACTTTGAAAAGTTAAAGGTGGGTTGTTAGTTTTTCTTTCTAGTTAACAAGGGGTCCCAGGGTCTATTGGTTAATGAGCAAAAAATTAACTAACTAAATAAAACACTGTCATAGATAGATGCATTATTACAACTCACATTATTAGACTTGATGTTGGTCAGTGTTACATTTTCAGACACTGTAGTTTCCTTGACAGTAATCGTGGCATCTAGTGTCTTTAGGAAAGTTTTCTTCTGATGTGTTGTATTTCGTTGCCTCTTCCACAGTAATCTCTACCCCTTCGGAGAGCCTACTTGGGATCTAACTCAAGGGATTGTGGGATGCTAAAGAATAACATGTTTTATCACTATCGTGACATCATCTCATTATCATCATCAGAACCTTGTCCCATCAATCTGGGGTCAGCAGCAGAATCAATATGTCGGCTTCCAAATATAGCAGTAGCACTGTAGTACTACAATCATCTATGAGCTGATTATACCATATTTCATTGTATTGCAATATTTGAAGTAGATTATTGTAATATTTCTCCATTTTTTATTTGGTTCTAAAATAATTTTAATTTGTAATAATTGAGAAATTGTACACAAAGTTAATACAGTATGAGTTATATACTGTTAGACCCATCAATATACAAGTACATTCTCCTTTTAAACCACCTTTACCACTAAAAGCATCAAAAAGTTTAGGAGTAGACTACTCAGTAATGGCAAGCGGCGACTCTCCCCTGACAACACTTGCTTTGGTCAGTTACCATCCCCTGACATCCCTTGTCAAAATTTCACTTATTTGGATGAGCTAACTGTTTGAGTTGAATTTTTAATCTATCACAGTCTTGTTGTTCATGTTTCTTATTGGAGAATATTCTTTTAGACCATATAAGAGACCACAATTTCTATAAAGGATGCAAGATGTATAACTCCACACTTGCTGTTAATAGGAGGAATAATAGGACTTGGAGAAGCTGAAGAGGATCGTGTTGGCTTGTTGCACACCTTGGCTACTCTTCCTACACATCCAGAGAGCGTTCCCATTAATGCATTGGTGCCAGTAAAAGGTACACCTCTTCAAGATCAGAAGGTACTCTCTCTCTCTCTCTCTCTCTCTCTCTCTCTCTCTCAATGTTGTAGATTCTAAGGAAAATTTCAAAATAGGGCCTAAAGTTTCTAGTACATTTCAAAAAGGACAAATTTAAAACCACATTTCAAAATGGGCCTTTAGTTTTCCAAATACATTTCAATTCAGGACATCCGGCTAGATTGGGCTCCAGTCGGCCAGTTTCCCCTTTATTTTTTCAGAAACTCGAAAATGCCCTTGGGCTTTATGTTTAGGAGAAGAAAAACAGAGACGGGGGTGTGTATTAAAGGGGTGCGTATGTTTGAGAGAGTACCATTTTGAAATGTGATTCTAATGGTACTCTCTCAAGCCATGTAGTAACACCAAGAAATTTGAAGAATATACCATGAGAGAGAGAGAGAGAGAGAGAGAGAGAGAGAGAGAGAGAGATTTGAAGAATATATATCCAAATTCCAAATGCATGAAACAAGGATCAAGAAATGTAAAGTGAAAATCAAAAGCATTGAGCTACCAAAGCTTATTGCTTTCTTACTTGATTGAAGGCTCCCCATTCAAATGATGGAAGTGGGATGTGGATGACTGCCCGATACCAATTGGTCGCTTTTGAATGATTTTCATGAGTTGCTAGGAACAAAATGAACTTTCTTTATGATGCCTTTCCAGTTGAAATCGTACAGTTGACTATTTTCTAGGGGCTCTTTTTTGAGGTTGGAATAGTTTCCTAGAAAGAGAACTTTTGGAACATTCCATATTTTACCTCCAATTTTTTTTTTTTTTTTAAGAAGGGAGATTTCAGTAACCAAAAGAGTTCTCAATGCAGAATAGCCCTCCTATTTTCAAATGTCATTACACGTATAGTGGCATCTTTTGAGTCATGGGACAAACTAATCCTTTTTTCTTGAAAAAAAAGGGGTATACTATGATATGTGACTAACATTGTGAACTGTGTAAAGCCATGAACTTGGTTCTGATCGATCTGAGAAAGCTATTTTCTGTTCAAATGAAATTTAAGTTTTAAAATGCTCCTAGACTCAATGTTCTAAGCATCTTGTGCTTCTTTTTGACAGCCTGTTGAGATATGGGAAATGATAAGAATGATTGCAACTGCTCGTATTGTGATGCCAAATGCAATGGTCAGGCTGTCGGCTGGCCGGGTTCGTTTTTCCATGCCTGAGCAGGCTCTCTGCTTTCTCGCTGGTGCCAATTCCATCTTTACTGGGGAGAAGCTCTTGACTACACCGAACAATGATTTTGACGCTGATCAACTGATGTTCAGGATGCTTGGGCTGACTCCAAAAGCTCCAGATTTTCCTGATGAAGCAGCAGATCTAGAAACAGAGAGATGTGAAGCAGTCTCAAACGCTGGTTGAGTGGTTCACTCTAATGTTCTGATTGTAATCCTTAGCACATAGAGCAGTAGGATGCACAAAGCATCTCCAGATACATGAGATTAGGCTTCAATGATGGTGATGAAGATGATTGTTGTAATTGTTGTTTTTTTAAATTTTGGATTTTAGATTGTAATAATTTTTAAAGTAATGTTTGGATTAAGCAGGCATCTAAGCTTGTTGCTTGATAGCTCCCCATTCCATTTCTTCCAAAGTTAGAAAGTAACCATTAAAAAAATAGGTTTTTTTAGGAACCCCAGTTAAGGGGGTTGGCACCCAATAAAGCAACCACTTTCGACACTTGGGAAGAGCAGCAAACCTAGCAACTGATCCCTGGGCAAGGCGGAGTCAACTAACGGAGCAACCCCTCATTCTCCAAAAGATGAAAAAAAAAAAGATATAAAAGAAGAAAAGAAAAGAAAAGAGAAAGGGTATTAAGAAAGTCAATTATAGCCTTTTGCAAGAAACTGTTTTGTGCCACATTTGCACATCAGCATCTTGAGCATTAATGAAATCAACTGGGCCTTGCTGGTAATTTGTCACAAGTCATACCAACTGGATGGTTGGAATGTTCTACCATTGATTGCTACAGGAGAGACCATGGTTTCCAGTCATATGGGCCTTTTTTATGGTGGGGTGTGACCAGGAACTTAGGAGAAAAAGAAGTGGCAGTCGCCACAAGGCTATGTACCAAAAAACTCAATGTCTGGTCTGAAAGGATCTACAGTTTGTTGGATCAGGCATTCTGCATTCACGTGGGGCCTAACTTTCAGCTATCATTGTTGCCTTCTGGTGGGCCCTTTGTGGATATGAGATGCAAACTGCACAGCTTATTCATAGCTTTCTGATAATCTCCGGATGCACAAGGCAGTAAAAATGTAGCAGCAACAGTTTGTGCTCAACTAAAAAAAGAGTTCATTCTCTATTTTCATTGGCGAAAGTTCATATTGAATCCAAAATTAGTTAATGAAATCTCTCTCTCTCTCTCTCAAAGAAAGTGAAATTAATTACACCCAACATTTGAAAATTCATAATCTAATTCTTCAGTGCAGTTTTCCGCGATAAGTGGTCGTTCAACAAGTACTACAGGAATTTGTCTCTGTTATAATGTACTTGGTTGATTGTTTTCAGACTCTTGGATAGCCAGATAGCAGTCTCCCTTGGGGAAGCTCCATGCTTCCCAAATGGCTTCAAGATGCCTCCTAGTTCCTCAAGTCTATTCTGCTCTAACAACTCCGCACACAACTCCAAGAGAGACTCTAATGCCGCAGCTCTTTCCTGAAATTTTTTTGTGCCTGATATTTCATTCTCACATTTAAATGTGTTTGTATCAGAAGAAGAAATTTTATAGCTTTGCATGGATTCTTTGATAATTGGTCTTTCACAATTTTCCTGTGTTTGAATGGAGGCATTGCATTTCATTGTAGTCTGACCAGATGAAACATCTGAAGGCAGGAATTGAGAATGTTTGAATGTGCAGTTGACTTCGTGTAAAGATCCTATCCCAATGCTTGTTGTAGAACCACTTCTACTGGAAGATACATAGACCGAAGTGTTTGGCGGGCTGCATTCTTCTTCCTTCGAAGCATCTGACTTTGTGACATTTGTTGTAGTGGAACTGTCATCACCTGAGCTGCTGACTGGCCATGGATGGAAGGCGTCATTGGTGCTTTTGATTAAGACTGCGGAATGTAGTCTCCTTCTTGGGCTTATAACAGTGCAAGGTAAACTACCCTTATCTTTGATCAAACTGCTGCCACAATGGGAATTTCCCAGTTTTCTCACTGGAGAAGGACAGAAGACTGGCGATGGAGGAACTGTACATTTGACAAGGTACTTTTGCAAATGAGGACTCTTCATGAGCTCTGAGGCCTTAAGGTAGATACTAGAATTAGTTAGGTACTTTAATGTAATTAATAGCCATTAATTCTCAAAAACAAGAAATAATGTTTAGCATCCGTTAGAAAGATGAGATGAGCTTACAGTCGGTCTGTGTTCTTGGTTCTTTCTTAGCATGCTTTTAATTTGACTCTTTCTGCAATTCACATCATGCAAATGAGCTCATGTGAATACAGCTAAATGAAATGCGTTGATGCTACCCTGACTCAAGAAGCTCGATGCATTCATTTTACGGTGTTGAAAAATAAAGAATTATAGTTCCAAGGGACCAACATCAGCACACAATTTCATAGGTTATCCAGTGCAATGCTATCAAACTATGGACATTGTCTCTGTCAATCATGCTGGTAATGTGATTGACATGCCCTTGGTGGTGTTCAATCACTTCAATGAATAAAGGATGGTGTCTTCATTGCATGAAGACATAATAGCGAACATCCTTGAATCTCTAAAGAAACAATCTCAAGTCTAAAGAAACTTACAGAGAAGAAGAATATGTGCTGGGAAGTGCACCAATGGAAGATCTATTTATCTTACTTGTAAGACCAGCTGCATCCTGTTCCATTTGCGCTGTAAATTAGTAAAATGTAATGTGGTAAAGGTTGGTGGCATTACTGGACCATTAGTTCTATTATGGCAGCAAATGAGATGGTGATTATAGGCTAAAGCATGTAAATTGCACAATGCTAGGACTAAAGCATACAGTTTAGGTTCTGATGTTTGTGACCGCACTCGAGAGAAAATAAAATTATTTTTTGTATTAGACTTCACATGAAGACGTTAGAAAATGTAACTCACTGATGCTACAAAAGCTGGTCGATGAGCAGTCATTTCAAACATACAGCAGCCTGTAAGACACTTTAAAAAAGTGAGTAAAGAAGCCTTTACCTGGACAAAAGGCAAAGAACTAGTTGTCCGTATGTGTATGATGTGATGCATGCATGCATGTGGGTATACAGATAAGCAAGCATGAATTGTCACTGAGATGTTGAAATGAAAAGTATGTTCATGGAGTGAGATCATTTGTGGTGAAGGAAATGAACACAAGGAAAAAAGAATGCACCTCACCTAATGACCAAATATCTGATTTGAAGCTGTATGGAGTATTAGCAAGAGTTCAGGGCACATGCGATTTGGGGTTCCTACCTGCAGTTGGTATTACACCACTCATTAGTAATGCAGGATTTCAGATGTAAAAACAAGTTACGCGCAAAACATAAAGTTACAGATTCAATCACACGTTCTCACTTATCGCTCATTTTTTTTAATGGTAAAGGACCTTATTACCTATAATGCTGACCAATCAAAGCTTTAAACAATAGAAGCAAGATAGATTCTCAATTATATTGGAGTCGTTGAGTCCCAAAAGCCGAGTTTGCCCGAACATAATTCCTGTATTCATTTGGTTGGATTTTCTTCTATCATATCATATTAGATTATGCATCATCATCATCATCAAGGTATTTCCCTATATAATGATGGCCCTTTTGAGTTTTACCTTTCCACTCATCCCATTAGGGCATGTTTGCTCTCTCTCTCTCTCTCTCTCTCTCTCTCTCTCTCTCTCTCTCTCTCTCTCTCTCTCTCTCTCTCTCCACAATCTAACATGCCACTTCTAACTACTTCATTCCAAGACTTCATTGATCTCCATCTGCTCCTAGTTCCTCAACATCTAATTCTTCACAGAGGAGCTGTTTCCATTCTTATTGTCATCCCGAGACCAACTCTATCAACATTTTTCGTTTCAAAATTTCTCTTCTATTGGTGCAATCTGTAGGTTTCTTCTTCTGTACTTATTCCTATATCTATTCTTTCGTGTTACTGCTCTAACCCATATTAGCACAAAGATCTCAGCCGCATGCGCTATTCTTCTTGTTTTTTATTCAATACACACCAACATTAGCAACACTATCGTGGGAATTCAACCAAGTCCAGACCCAAGTCTTTCTTGTAGAGTATGCATTGATTCACAGAGAATGGTGCAAATCTCTTTCTGATTTCCCAATAAATACAACGAAGATCCTAAAAACTGGATAAGGAAGATGGAGACAACCCATTCAAAGCCTTGTTCCACAGAATGCGTTTTATGATGAAACCCTTGATGCAATATAACTAGCAGAGTGCATTGATCGTGGTTCATTCACTAGTTACTATGTGAAGATGCAAACTGGTTGAGTTTTACGTAGCAAAGAAGAAATACAAGCATTTAATGCATACTTATCGAAAAAGATTTGTATGCATTTACTACGGATTGTCAATTCTAATTATAAATAAAGTAGTAAGCCATTTAATGCACATTTAGGAGCATGCATCAAATACTGAAATGATGTACACAATTTCTTTAAAATTTGAAACACAAAATCCAACAGCTAGCAGCCTTGGTATTATCATAAATACAGGAGAAATCAGACGAGGCAAAATACCACACTTACCAAAGGTGTTAGATCATCACCATTCAGTAGCTTTGCAAGTCCAAAATCACCTATACATAAAACGGCTCAAGCGTGTTTGAAATTATTAAATAAGGAAGTAACTGAAATGATGCTAGAAAGAGTCCAATGAGAGCAAGGGGGAAAAGGTACAGTGGTAGGACTCATATTAACCAACAGATTATTTTTTGCTAATGAGGGTATCCAAGGGGTGTTTGACCCAAAAGGACTAATCCCCGTGGTAACACACATAGAAACCAACAGATTACGCTGATTTAAAAGATCTAGTTTTCGCTCCAACCAAGAAAATAGCACCTATATAAGTCACAAGATTAAATCCTTGGAAATGATATGACAACTTACCAAGCTGGATGTCTTGATCCTTTGTAAGGAATATGTTGGAGCACTGAAAGATAAGATAAAGAAATCAAGAAGAACGCAACTTGAACCGAAGAGCTACTAATTGTAAAATGGTAAGGGCCCAGTTGGATGTATGACACATTTCAAGTGGTTTGGATAGTTTTGCAGAATGAAATTCATCCATGACAATAAGGCCCCATTTGGATAGTTGGGAATTTGTTTCTCTGCATGTATTACCTGTACCTATGGTTACATTAAATTGGTTGAGACAGAGAACAAAGCACTCTGATTTGCTGGTCAATCTGGTTATCTGAGCACGAGTTTTCATTTACAAGTTAAAATGGGTCCCCCCGCACTTGGTTTACGAAGATCCAAATAGGCCCATTGCATTTGCTGATGGCATGAAAAACAGGCACCAGGTTGACAGAGGGATACTATTCCACATTTTCTGCTCGAAATCAGTATCAACCTACTTAAAATACTGGATGATGATTTAGCAAAAGAGTGTCCCACCTGGTGCAATTTTAATGGAATGGGTCCCTAAAAAATTGAGATTCTTGAGCCATATATCTTAATTGGGCACAACCAGGATAATGAGATTTACCTTCAAATCCCTGTGAAGGATGTGATTTGAGTGCAGGTAGTCCATAGCTATAAGCAACTGCGCGAACCATTTACAAAGCATCTGCAAAGCAGAAACATTACAAAATGGCATTAACTCCAATGTCCAAACTAAAACAAAAATAAAAGAATACTTTTGTGGTGGTCACTAACTTAATCTCGAATTGCAGGTATACAAGGTATAACCATGAATTTGAGATATTTTCCTTAAAAACAATATCAAATAAGAGAATAACAAGCAAAATAAGGAATACCGCTTCGGGGAACAATGATCCATTAGTGTCCTTAATGCTCTCAGCCCTGACCATCCAAAATATATAAAGAACATGATCATTGCTTCAAACATCCATTCAAATTCAAACTGAATCTCCCTATCAAGTGTTACTGCATCATCTTACATGTTACCATCTTCACAGTAGTCGGTTACAAGGCATATAAAACAACCCTGTAATTGAAACCCACATATAAAAGTGTTCAGACTTTAAATACAATATTATATCAAAGTTTAAATATTATTCTATCCATGGTACTGTGAGGCTTAAAATGAATTTTTGTGCATCTTGATCCAACCAAAATCATAATATGTTTGACTATCTTTGCAGAACAGATTGTTATTATGTATTTGGTAAAATACTGGTATTCAGCTCTACCTCTCCCCTGAAAGCACTAACAGATCTGCTCGCTGAATAGATGTAGGGTAGAACTACTATGAAACATTAGCACAAGATAATCAAACCAATTATGGTTTGGGGTACATCCAAACAAGCCAAAGGCCAAACTGTCTTACAAGACTATCATGTGGATTTGAGGTTATATATGGTCAAATCTGGAAAGATGACAGTGACAGATGGATGGTACAGAATTCTCCCTAATGACATTCGCAAATTTAAATATTACCTTTTCCATCCATGCTTCTTTACAATCTACAATATGTGGATTTCTAATCCTTGAGATTAAGGCTATCTGCAGTCCATAAATACGTCAATGTCAGTGATTAAAAAGTCCATTGAGCATTTTAAAACTTAACAAAATGAAAGTTATCCCATCACTCTTAAGTATTTCAGCTTTCTGTAAACCCCCAACAACTAAGAACTTAAAAATTGATCCATTAATAAAAATAATAAACTTACTATGATTCAGAAAACTGAAAATGTTATATCCAAGGAAAATAAAGTGCAAGGAAAGACCATCCATCAAGAAGATGAATGATAGTCGAAGATAACAGTAAAATGAAAATGACTAAGCCATCAACCACTGTAAAAATTCACCCGGTCTAGACTTGCCACTTGTTCATGGATGATGTTCACTGAATTGCCGTCAACAAGTAAAGAACCAAGAAAGTAGGAAGAATTTTTTTTTACTCCATCCTTGATCACCGTTATTTCTGCTTTTTTTAATCTCCAACACCAGGTGGGGCTGAGAACATCACCACAATTTTTTTTAAGAATCGAACAAAATGACATCACAAGTTCTCCAATGTGAGTTTTAATTACACCAACTGATGGCGTGGGCACTCAAAAAGCTAAAAAATATCTCAAATCACAGTGTTCTTCTTTCAACGTGGAGAACTCAACTAAGTTCTTTTTCTAGCATCCTATGCAAATTGCAATCTTCTTATGCCATCACAAGAGCTGAACAAAATGCCATTGCGGGTTCTCCAATGTGTTTTTAATTACACATCCAGCACTCAAATAGCTCTAAAATATCTTAAATCACAGAATTTTCTTCTTTAAAAGTAAAGCACTTGACTAAGTTCTTTTACTACAGCCCAGAAAGCACAATGGAACAGATAACTCCATCCTTTCTGATGGCATACTAAAGAAAGATTTTCTGTAAAACTCGATGTGAATTATACAACTGATTATTTAAAGAGTACACAAGATAATTCAAGAAACCTAACTGCATCATGATACTAATCTAACCCAATCAAAATCTTGAGAGGTTATCACAACCATATTCTAATACATATGTTAACAGTCCAAAGTGATTGTAATTTGATGTACACCCAAATGACCCATAATGTTAAAAATCATTACAAATGGACACTTAACTACTTCTTCACAAAGAAAGCCATCAGTTTTAGATGCAAAATCACAATTCTTTCCGCCACCCATTAGAAGGAAAAAAATAAAAAAACAACCTGCAATACAAAAGAAAAAATATATATATTCTAACCTCTCGATGGGCAGTCTGTTTGGAGCGCTCCGTTGGCCTAACCAACTGAATCTTCTTCAAAACATACCTTCAATAAAAATTAACCCCAGAAAATAGAACATCCCCATAAAAATCACAATTTCTCAATACGATGCAATCAAGAAAAGGAATTCCAATCACAAATTCAACACAATAAAAAAATCATTTTCTTACTTCTTTTTCTCTGTTTTGTGCCACACCAAGAAAGTTCTCCTAAATGTTCCTCCACCTATCTCCTCAATCACTTCATACTTATCCATATTCAGTTTTTAACAGAAACCCACAAATCCAAAACAAATTGACCTCCCAGAAATGCTTCCAAATCAAAACTAAGTTATGAAAATTGAAAACCCACAAATCCAAAACAAGTCCACTTCCCTGAAAATGCCTCCAAATAAAATCCAACCATGGAAACAGGAACCCGCCAATCCAAAACAACACTTATGTCCCAGAAATGCTTCCAAACAAAAAACCCAGTTGTGAAAACAGAAACCCACAAACAAATTCAAAACAAGTAGTAGAGGTTCCAGAAATGCTTCCACTTCAAAACCCAGCTATGAAAAACAGAAATCCAACAATAAGAAACAGTGAAATAGAGTCTTCTCAAAGAGAGAGAGTCTCAGAAATGCTTCCAAATTAAAAACACAAGTGTGAAAACAAACACCCAGAAATTCAAAACAAGTCCATGTTCCAGAAGTGCTTCCAAATCAAAACCCACTTATAAAAACCAGAATCCCAACAACAAGAAATATGAAATAGAGTTCTTCTTAGAGGGAGAGTCTCAGAAATGCTTCCAAATCGAAAAGACAAAAACAAAGGTGTGAAAACAGAAGCCCAGAAATTCAAAACAAGTATATGTTCCAGAAATGCTTCCAAATAAAAACCTGGTTATGAAAAACAGAAACCCAATAACAAGAAATCTGAAATAGAGTTCATATTAAACAGAGATGATGGTGATGATGATAGTAATGATGCATGCATGAACTAGACTTTTTTTTTTCTAGTGAGAGAGAAATTGGAGGGAAATCTTCACGTGGGGTATTGTTAAAAAGGATCTGGGTGACTCTAAAAATGATTAAAGGAGGAGTAAAAGCATTTGGAAAGCGATTAAAAGGTCATTTGAGAATGCAAGAAGATCGAGATTGCAATAATAAAGGATCCTGAAAACGTGGAGCTGTTGTCGGATGGAATCACGGATTAGAATCCGGAAAGATGGCCCGGTATGTAACAGTTTCTGAGTCGTCATAACTCATATGTTGCAAAATACCATCCAAACATATATGTGAGGGCCCACCTGGGCACCAAGCCCGCCCCACCATTTACACCGGCTCGATACCAGTAGTGATGTAAATGGATACCCGATTTTCCGATTACCCAGAGGTACTGATCCGTTAAAATCCAAGTCTGTCCTTATTTAGTCCGGTTCCGTTACTACCTTAGTTCAGATTCGTGGACCCGATACCTGACATATTACTTCAATTTTCAAAGATCTCTCCTAAATTATTTTTTTTTAATATCATTCTCTATCTAAATCCGGACCCGGATTCAGACCCGTCCCATATATGGTTCCGGTTCCGGCTCGGGAGCCAAGAAACCGATTCCGAACCGGTTTTGGGTCTAGATCCGGTTCCACCTTCTCCTTAACGGTTCCGATTCCAGGTCCACCATGGATCCAGACCGGAACCGACCCATTTACAACCCTAGATATGAATGGATTGAAACGTTGGGTCGAAGGTCTTCTTTGTTCTTTTCTTTAACTATAAAGCCGTTTAAGTCCTTTGTTTGTTTGAATAATTGAAGATTCATTCATATTTCTAGTTGACACAAACTTCATTAATCATCCAAACCAAAGCTAACAATGCTCAAAGGAGAATTCCTATTAGAGAGATTCTAAATTCTTCCAATGTCATCCCTCTTGGCATGTTTCTCGAGTTGTCCCATGCAATCTAGCGTTCATAATCGAGTTTGGAGAATTTAAAAGGACAAAAGTGACTTTCAAAAAACCACTTTCAAAATTCAATAATCAAAGGAGGAATTTCAATTATAGATAAATTTTTTTTCAAAAATTCCCAACATAGAATTCCAATCGGAAATTCATGCGGCTATGGAATTTGGGCCAGAATTGAATTAACGGTTGGGATCCATGTTACAGTGGTCCCAATCTCATAGAAAATGTGAGTTTCCATGTATAAATAATTTTCAAAATAAAGAAGTTACCAAAAAAAATTCAATATAACAATCCCAACTGATATATCGGCTGTTACGCAAAATGTTTCGTTGGAAACCGTTACAAGATGGATACCGAAATACATGCAGAGGAGAGGTCGCTTTCCATGTCATTGTGGTTGGGATTCTGCGGGCCCACCAGATTGTAAGATCCGCCGAACAAACATTTTGACTTTCTGTGCAGAAAATTTTGGGGCAACTCATCCACCCATATGCCCGGATGGATGGATGGTGACTTCAATCATGTGGACCCCATTAACATAGAAATCCTCTAGGGACTAGGGGGTTTAGAGGGACTCCTTGCAAAGGATTTTACATCAATATTGGTGTATATTGTTGTATATAGCTGAGAAATATTGATTTCGTGTGTTAATTCATAAAAATGAGGATTTTCAAGTTCTAGCGTCGGAGGCTAAAGCCCTAAAAAATGATGATTTTGACTTACCCAAATCTTCGAAGATTTTTTTAGTTGTCATATGGTGGGTTTTCTACAACTTTTTGAAAAAAAATTAGTAATCCCCAAAAAGGATTTGATCACCAAAGGTGACTTAACGGGCCCGTTTGTTTGCATTAAAATACATCTGGATTGAAGTCATATGATTCATACCATTGATAGTTAAAAATGAAGATTAAAGGTTAATTTTTAAAATAAGCATTAAATAATCTTTCCTTTTAGGGAAATGGAATCAAAAGAGTATATAAAATGAACTATTAGGGCAATGGCTGGTTTACTCACTTCCTTTATTCTTTTGATTCTTTTTTGGAAAGGTTATTTGATGCTTATTTTTAATGTTCACATTATATCTTCATTTTTAACCATTTATTATATGAAATCTATGTATTCACTTCTGATGTATTTTAATGCCAACAAACAAGCCCTTTGATAAATCAAAATGGAGGGCTATGGTGCATGCACTAGTCCCAAATTCTACTCCTAACAGTAATTTGTTCCATGGTAGATTGACCAAATCATGACTTCATCCCAGCACAAAATCACTCTTCAAGAAACCCCAAATCCCAAATCTCATCTCCCCCAAACCACCGAATTCTAAGATGAAGGGAAATATGGGACCTTGACTTTGTTAGGATTTGAATTACTAGGGTGATGGATGGGGTATTCATATTCATTTCGCATATCCCCCTTAGTCATTTTCTATCAAAGAGGAGATTATTTAATGATCATTTTTTGATATTCACTATTTTATTCTTCATTTTTAACCCCTTTTAGAAATACAAGTCTTAGAATTCAAAGGAATTCAATTACACGAAACAAACGAGTCCAATGAGAATACAAAGGATTAAGAAAACCAACCAGAACTACCCCAAATAAATAGCCAACTTCTCCTCCATATGCATGTGTTAATGATTTATGCAACATATGCTTTGTGGAGATTGAAAAAGAAACTTATTTCCCTACATATGCTATGACAGGCAATAGTAAAAACCAGTCTGATTTTCTTTTCTGATTTGTCTTCTCTTTCATGTTATGTCAGTTACATGTTGCATTCCCAGTAATACAGATTTCAAAGATGAATAGAAAAAGAGGATTTCATAGAAATTTGATCCTGTACATACAAAAAGACTTATAAAGTCCAAGAGTGTAAGCAGAGGGCAACAAACCCCACAGAATCAACCAAAATTGATAAAATCATCCCCAACTGAAAATCCATGCAAATATCAAAAGATAGATCAGCTGCTCATTTTATGATCTCTCCACATTGCATCTCTGATCTTGTCCCGGATTTGTAATGCAATTTCTCCCCCTTCCCATTGAGAAGCGAGCTCAGATGCCTCAGCATCAAGCTGTACCAGAGGGTCTTCTAACTGAGGTGGTGTATCCGAATCGTACATTTGAAAAATCCAGTCATTCTTCTTCTCCCTCCTGATGAAATTATGTATCACACATGTCGCGATGACTATCTTGATCTGTTTCTCAAAAGAGTAAGTGGGCGCTAGTTTCAAGATGGGGAAGCGAGCTTTCAGGGCCCCGAAGGTGCGCTCAACAGTAGATCGCAACAATGAAAGCCGGTAATTAAACAACTCATTTGCATTTTCAGGTTCATGACCACTTGTAAATTCACTTAAATGGTAGCGAACACCATCATATGGAGCAAGGAAACCCAACATATTTGTGTAGCTTGCATCGACAAGGTAGTATTTGCCTGCATGATAGCATATATCTATATTTTAATACATTTCTTCATGATCAACAACAACGTTCAAATAATGTCTATATCAGAAAGATACCCACAGGGATATGGGATCAAAGTTCAAATAATGTTTATATCAGAAAGATACCCTCAGGGATATGGAGTGAATCTTCCCTTGTGAGTGCCGAATTCAGTATACGTTGACCAGATGATGAACCTTCCCATCCCGCAAGAACATACTGAAATTGCAGATCAAACGAGCAGGCGGCTATAATATTTTGGGACAAAAAACCTTCCTTGTTACGAAATAGAGCTCTTTCATCAACACCAACCACTGCAGGCACATGAGTCCCACCGACTGCTCCAACACATTTCTAAATTGACACAACCTTCGTTGTTACAAAATATATTGAAGTGAGGTTGATAAATGGCTTGCCAAAAAATGCTTTAGTTTAATTGAGAGCATAATACCTCAAAGTATGGGTAGAATTTACCCGGTTTGGAAGTGATTTCTGCAGGGGTAGCACCATCTGGAGGTTGAAAAAAATCTGGTGCAAGTGCCACAATTGCATTCAAAACCTTGTTGAAATGACGGCTAATGGTCTCGCCAGAATGATGAAACCGCTCCTGCACTACCCGGTTGCGTTCATTGTGTCCAATTGTCAATAGGAAGATAGCTAATTGCTCCTCAATCCTAACTTCAAGGGTGTCGCGTAATAGCCTTTTGCCTCGCAAAATGTCACATAATTTGCGAAACAGACGCTTGTCCATTCGAAACATATCACGGCAAAATGAATTGCGTCCACTGAGTACCTCATTTACAAACATACGACCAGTAGGTTCCGAGTCAGCATCTTCATCATCATCATCATCATCCAGCTCTTTGGTTCTGTGTTTAAGATAGTAATAAGCAGCAGCGGCAGCAGTGACGGCTGCAGCAGCAATTACTACTATTTCTTCGTCCTCCGAGCTACCCATGACAAGTGTGTTGCCTACACCCACATTATATATTAGTAGAGACAGTTGCAGATAATAGCCTAAACTATCACCAACTATAATATCCTATCTATCAATAAACAACATTTCTGCTCTAACAAAAAAAAAAAAAACATGATTAGTTCATCTAAAGATTATATCATGATCAATAAAATGAAAAAAAAAAACCAAATATACAGTGACTGAAAATGAACAAGATCATTTCAGCAACAAAATAAACGCACAGTAGATACAACAAGAAAAACCATCAATATGGTAATTGAAAACAAAAGCAAATACTACATTGTCTAGAGTTTGAATTTACTAACTTATCACATAAGTCCATAACAAAAATAAATAAACAAACAAAACAGCATCAACCAAACACAAGTGATCCCTCCACTGCATGTGACCATGGACAAAGCATTTTGAGCAACGACTTTCTCAGATTGCAGCATCTAGTAGCATAAACTTCACCTTGTTTCCTCTGCCAAGCGATATCATGAGAATCATGGAAGAGGTCAAGAGGTCATTGCTGTCCATGTTCAATACTGCCCCAAGAACACAATGAACTATATCGTTTTTTCCTATTTTTAGAGCAATTGAGGTCACCATCCATAGAATAACCATAGTCATCATTGGTGTTCACTTTTGTCTTCGCTCAAGATATTATAGCTTGATCACAACCAAGTTCATGCTTGCTCTTGCTTTGAGTAGGAGACATCTCCATGATCAAAAGATGGATGTGGAGCCACTTAATTTTAAACAACCAAAGGCTCCAGCTCCTTATATGTTACTAGAGCTGTCAAATGTAACCAGGTCTGGCTCAAATCCGCCCAGGAGTCGAGTCCAACTATTGAGGATTCAGACTGTCCAACAGGCCCTACGAGCTGGGCTCCAACCCAGGTTTAAGATACAGATTCCTTATCAGGCTCGACTCTGGCCTTGGGATCTAGGTTTGTTGGAATCTAGTAATACATAGATTTCAATATAATGCAATACATACACACACGTGTATGTATAATTACATAGGTGTATAGAATATACAAAGCGGATCAACTTCCAAATGCATGCATGTACAGATTAACGTATGCACGTGGACTAAGGAATAGCCTTGAAGCGTAGCTGCAGCTATCATAATCCAATTTCCATGGCAGAAGCTATAAAATCAATTACATTGTCCACAATTGCATATAGCAGATTTCATATCTTACCTGTACTCATGCCTAGGAATAATTTTGTGTGATAACACCCATGTCCATTTTCTTTAGCAATACTCTCGTTCTTTTCCACTTGCAAATTTCTGAAGCGCATATTGGAAAATCTATCTCATAATGGGATAATTTCCCTAGCAAGCATCGGCCTTAGATAATCACATGCTTCGCATAGTTGATTTGGACCTCTTTACAATATCTGCCTAAGAGCTGAGTTTCCACTTTCCAGTTTTCTTTTTAGATTCAGTGATAAAGAACTGAGTCCATGTCTCTTACCAAGGCTGGTCCAAAATATATGTAGAAATGCAAACACAACCCCATCTTGACCATCTGCATTAACAATCAATAAGCTAATGGCGATTTATTAGTGTTTGTACTAATATGGGGTTCAAACCACCATGTCAACTGCACGTTTTCTTGCTAATAATCTCAAAGTTTTCCTCGTCCTGCACACTCCTTAATTTATAGAAGACAGATAATCAAACCATAAATAGAAGTTCATGCTTCAACACCACAGGAAAACATCCTTCTAAACATTTTACATGGTTCTACAATACTCATGTAATGCTTATATACCAGCAATGTAACACTCCTCAAGACAACCTATCTTCCTATTCTCAACAACCTATAAAGACACAGCTTCTTTAATCTCCTAAATTGGCAAAGTTATGAAACAAGCTGCGAGTAGACTTCATGACAAACGGTTAGCCCACAAAAGCTCAATCCACGTTCAATAATTTACTACTCTTTACATCCATGTCAACCTACAACAAACTGTAGTGTTAACATTCTAAATCTACTCAAGATTTTCGTGCTCAGTTCACACAATTGAAGCACAAAATTCACCTGAATTCAGTTTCTTACAGAGGTAACAGAGCTCGAACCACAGGTATTCTATACATATCAGCCAGAAAGATGTTAAATTTTGATTCCATCCCCTTCCAAACAAGTTATGGATACCATTACAAAACAAAGTGCCTCCTGTCTAAACCTTGTAGTTGATACACAGTGGCCTCCTCTGTGATGGTGTCATTATTGTGATGCAATAAACATTTTCATCAATTAAAAAAGAAATATAAAATAAAAGTAAAGGGATTCTCTAAACCTCCCCAGCTGAAGCACAAAGTTGATACCAATTGAGACTGTCTGGGACAACTCTCCGTCCTTGATTGATGACTTCAACTGCATTCAAATCATCAAATAGCTGCCTCCAGCCAAAGAACAACAATAAAAGGGGAAAAAAAAAAGAGGACGTGGTGCATAGAATATATAATGACAGAATCATCAAAATAAGACCCTAATTGAAGTCCAACCCAGAGGAGAACTTCAGGGTGTTGGCCATTGGGTCTTTTCCTGGCTTTATTTCATCATAATCTTGGAACCAGATCTAATTGATCTTGATTTTGATGTCTTTAAGTACTACATCTAGGTTAAAGTCATATTGATCAGGTGACGGTAACAAACATAACTGTCAAATATTCGAAGGGAAATTGTCTGGTATAAAAGAGACAACAGAGATAAAGAGGCAGGATTCATATCTATACTTTAGGAAGCAAAGCTGGTGATAAATACGGGGTTTGGTGTACTTGTTAATAAGTAGTAGTTTTTTTTTTTTTGTGTGTGTGTGTGTGTGTGTGTGTGTGTGTGTGAGCGTGAGCGTGCATGTTTTTCCTTTTTCCTATTTTTTTTTTAGGTTGGGGGTTGGTTGGTTAAAGGATTTCAAGAAGTGGGGTCTGAACTCTAAATAGAAAAGAAAATCACAGTGAAAGAGAGAATATATGGAACAATATTTGCTGGTTTGTAATTTGTTTTTCGGATGGGGTGGGGTGGGCAGTGGGCTGGATGTGGGAATCAAGGATGTGTAAAGTAGGATTTCAAGAACTGGCTTGAACTCTAAAGAGAAAAAAAGACAGATGACTAAAAGAAAATCACAGTGACAATCAAGTTAATTAGTTTTCCAGAAGTCAGTGGGTAAAAAACTAACGCTAAAAATTGGATATGGACTATTTTGGGTCGCATTGACAATCAAATTCACGTTTAGTCCACGGTCAAGGACCTGGTGGGAATTGGGTCAGAGTTTGGGACAATACCCAAAAACCTGAATAGATTAAACTTTCTATATACAATTGGGCCATAGTGTTTTAGACCAAAACAATGTGCTGAGATAACATTATGTCCATTTATCTGACAGCACATGGGACTCGACATGTTAATATTAGTGTGGGCACTGCTTTTGATCATCTGATTAAGTCCAGGTTTAGGCCTACTTCTATGAGAACTGTCAGATATCAGACCAAAGTTTGGGCCTAACAAATTTAACTGGACCCAGCTGCAGAATGAGCATAGACTCCACCTATTTACATTCTCAGTTTGATTTGTACTTCAAATAATGTAAGAGGGAGATGAGAGTTGAAGCAGGATTTAAACTTGGGAGCAATGTTTTTGTTTTGTTTTTTTTAGAAAACTTGAGATCATATTATGAGAATGCCCTTAAAAAATTGAAATAGTTCCAGCCAAAGAGTTAGATGTGCAGAGCCTCAGAAAACTATAAGTTTCTTTATCTCCAATTTCTGCAAATCTGCAGTCCAATATTCATGCTCTGTACAATTGAAAATGATAATCCTTAATATGGTTGGGACTTTGAAGTTCCTCATAAGCCATAGGATCAGAACATTATGACACTCTGGGGTCACTTCTATCCTTTAAGTTCAACAAATTTCTATAAACTTGATTCAATAGAATTAGTACTTGATGAACATCTCTGTTTTCTTGAATCAGAAAGCATTTGCCAAAGTCTCGAATAAATCATCACCCGGATAATCCATGGCTAAGATATTCCATTCACTGAGGCAGTTGATACCACTATGGAAATCTACTGTGATAGACAATCACAAAAGCCTCCATTTTCCATACTAGCAATCAGAACAACACAAACAATGTCAATCATCATCATCATCATCATCCAAAGTTATAAAAAGTGGAGATTATGTAAAGATTTTTCAGTTATCAATTACTGATTTTTTTATTTATTGCAAATACAACTTGTACTATGCAAGAGCTGCAGTTTTCTGCCGTTACAGCACTTTCAAAAGTTTTCTCTCGGCCTAAAACAACCTAAAAACTGCTAAACTTAGCAATATCCATGAGACTTAAGAGCCCGTATGCTAATGCACTTTGTTCCGGTACTTTAAAAAAAAAAGCCTTATTGTTACCAGTTATAGTTGAGATCATATTTCATAACTCTTATTTCTTTATATTCGCCATCCATTAAATCACTCAAAACCTAGTTATAAAACATATCATCAGCATGTTGAACCACAATCACTGTTTATATGAGCAACCAATGATGAAATCAACATAACCTTCAACACAGTATCCACAGAAATAAGGTGAATATTGGGCGGCCAAAACCATAACATTAAACCCTTACCCGCCGCCCGCTGCCATAAAAAAAAAAAACATTGGTTGCCCTCCAACTATAACCAATTCTACCTGAACACATCCCATCTGCCAAACACCCAACTGGGTATTAACATCAGGCACCTCACGTTGCAGGACCAACATTACAACATCCCCTTCAATCCTATCTCAACACATCCCATTCGCAAAATTCCGAATTGGGTATTATCATCAGGTACCTCACACTGCGGGACCCGCATTTCAACATCCCCCACCCCCAATTTAGGTATGTAGCTTAATGTGCATTGAAGCTTGTACCCTAACAAATGTCCATTCCTCATCATCATCTCACACCCAAAAATCAAAACAACCCCTTAGTTCACATCACCCAGTACCTATACCAAATGGGTAAAAGAACCCCCTTTAACAAATTCCATCAAGAATCCGAATAAATACAAAGAAATCCAAACTACCCCACAACAAAACAATGAACAAGCATAACCATAAAAATCTCTATGCAATGAACAGAATAAGAAGTACCAAATAATGGATTTGCATACACAAGATAAAACAAGGGTTATAGAGATTGTTATCTTATACAGTTCTAGAACAACCACCACCAAAAGAAGAAGAAGAAGAAGTCTCACTTGCAGGGTATGGTGAAGGCAGGAGGAGCTGGGGTTTTGGAAGGGAGAATGAAAGAGAGAATATACAAGAGCATTTGAAATGGGGATGGCTGCATCATCAAGGGGTACTCGGCCCGAGGAATTTCTATGGAAAACTGGGGCCCTGGACTTATGTGGGTCCCACAGTTTGATGATCGAGACAATTGAAAAACGATGGTCCCAGCCAGAAAACAAGGTTCATGGGCCTTTGGATTGATGGTCTCCGAGATCAACGGTTAAGATGATATTTGAAACAGTTCATATTTGGTCTAGAACAATGGACGGCTCAGATCTCATAAATAAGTTAATTGTTCTTTTTTTTTTTCATATGGTGTCCATATGGTCTTTATCATCAAATTGTGGGGCCCATTTGATTAAAATAGGGATTGTATATATGGGGCCCAAGGTTTGGTTGTGTAGGACTTGTGAAGTGGTGATCCGGGAGCTCCTATACAACTTTTCCTCCGCTGAGAGTGGAGGAAATCCTGCATTTGCTACTTTAAAGCTCCATTGTGCATGCGGGGCCCTATAATTTGGTTAATTACGACCGGTAAACTGGTGATCCATGGGATAGGTGAGCCATACCACAACATTTACACTTAATTGGAGATACCAATCCCAAAAAAATGGATATTACATTCAATTTTTTTAAAACATAAACGCCAATTTGAGAAGGGTTTAGAGATTTTGATTACGTTACCAAATGCTATTTATCAATGTGGGGTCTATCTGACTGAGGCTATAAATAATCTTTTAAATCTTTCGCATTCACTTTCCAATGATCACACTTGTTAAAGTTTTTTAAGCCCTTGGATTGATCATGCGAATTTGACACCTGCCCTATTTTTTTCATCTGAAGGGGGCTGGGACCCGAAATAGATCCCACACGAGCAGAAAAAAGGCCGACATAAGTGGGAAGAAGCGGTGTACCCAAGGCCCAAACCCTGAACAATGATAGGTGAGCATTGTCACCACTTACCAATAAGGTAAGTGGCCGTTCTCATCTATCTAATTTTAAGTTAGGCTAACCACGTTGGGTCACATTGAAAGCCTCAAAGTAAAACCGAAATCATTTAAATTAAGTTGGAAATGCAAATAGAGCTAAATCGGGTGTTACAAGGGTCAACCTAAACCCTTAGCAGGTAGGTTAGGTTGGTGTTGGTCTACCAGCTCATAGTGTAACTACTTAAGTAGATCGTACCTGGTTGGTTAGGTCAAATACAAAGCATGGACTCCAGATTTCGATTAGTTTTTCTTTTTTTTTGCCATCGATTTGTAATTGGAAAAGATTTCAATCCTTTTTCTTTTTTCTTTTCTTATAAATATAAATTTCAATCTTTTGAAAATAGTTTAGTTTCAGAAATCAGCATTCGCTAAAGATTTTCATGATTGCAATTTTGACCATCTCAATATGATTCATATAAACTAACATTATTTTAAACTTTATAACTTTTAATTATAAATATATATTGCTCGTGCTAAGCACGGGCACAAGCCTTTGTCGGGACCATAATGAGGGGAGGACGTCCGATTTCAATGTCAGGTTTCGATACCCATACATTTACAACTTTGCCTCTAATAAGAATGTAAGAAAAGCTCAATTTACAACTTTTCCTTTACTAATAGTGGAGGAAAACCTGCATTTAATACTTTGACTTAGAAAGAACTCGTTTGCAACTTTTCCTCCTCTCGGAGGAAATCCTGCATGAAAAACCTCTGTTTGCAACTTTTCCTCCCCTGTTAGCGGAGGAAATCCTGCATTTGCTACTTTAAAGCTCCACTTGCAACTTTTCCTTTACTAAACCTTATCTAATGTCAAGCATCATTGATGAATCTATGTATGAGAAATCATTATGGGACCATTTGATATTTGTAGTCATACTAACACAAGGGGAGCTATCAAATAGTGGGACCAATTTAATGATGACAAACTTCTAACTACAATCACACAATTCAATTTTGGTAATTAATCAGAAACCCACCTAATTTTGATAGTATGGGACCCACCTAATGTTGGTAATCATGATGAAGGGTCTCTAGTGTGACATTAATAAGACCCTCATAATATTGATAATTAAAAATGGCCATGTAATTGTGATATGGTTATAAGACACCACATTAAATTTGTAAGCATTGTGGGGCCAATGTAATATTAGGATTCATAGTTGCAATGAGGATCATTGAATGTTAAAACTTATAGTGAGCCACTATAATTAATAGTTGCCCATGAGTTCTTTCTAAATAAAAAAGATTTTGTAACAAAAGATTATTTTATATAGCATATCCTTGGATAATGTAATATGAAGGTTTTTAGAATAAAGAAAGATATTGTAATATGCTTTCTAAGATATTCAAACACCTCCTTTTTTGTTGTATAGATTATATTCTAAACTAGCATATAATATGACAAAATCTCTTCAAATATCTTGTTTCCAAACACCCCATAAGAGAGGAGGAAAACCTGCATTTGCTATCTTAAAGCTTCATTTGCAACTTTTCATCTGCTAAAAAAGGAGGAAAACTTGTATTTGCTACTCTAATGAGGGGCCATATGGTCTTTATCATCAAACTATGAGCCCCATATGTTTAAAAATCAGGGATTGTACATGTGGGCCCCATGGTTTGGTTATGTAGGACGGGTGAACTGGTGATCCATGGCATAGGTGGCCCATACCACGACATTCACACTTGACTGGAGAAACCAATCCCAAAAAAATGGAAAATCACAATCCTCGAGCAGAGCCGGATGAGAAATGTCATCACTTATCAGAGAGGTAAGTGGTCGTTCTCATCCATCGGATTTTAAGTTAGGCTAACCACTTTGTGTCACATCAATAGCCTCAATGTAAAACTCAAATCATTCAAATTAAGTTGGAAATGCAAATAGAGTTCTATCTGGGGGTTAAAAGTGTCATCATAAACCCTTAGCAGGTAGGTTGGGTTGGCTAACTCATAGTGCAACTACTTGAGTTTATCGTCCCTAGTTGGTATGGACTACAAATTACGATTAGTTTTTTGTTTCATCGATTTGTAATTGGAATAGATTTCAATCCTTTCCTTTTTTTTTTTTTTTTTTTTTTGTAGTTATAAATTTAGATCTCAAAGCTTTTGGAAAAACAGAGCCCAAATTCTTACTGGTTGTTCGATGTTTGAATTCTCGATACGTCACCTTTTTTTAATTGTGTGGGCTTTCACGAGATTTATTTCTATTTAAATGGACCGCTTTCCCGTGTGTACGTAGGCTCACTCTTGATCCCAGCCCCTTTGGCTAGGATAAAAAAAAAAAAAAAAAAAAACTCAAGGCTTTTGGATCTTTGTAAAAATATTTTAGTCTCTCTAACATAATTACAATATGGTGGAATGGATGTACATAACATCAACTCAAAGCTTTTTTTGCTTTTCTCCTCTCCAATGTAGATTACAAGATGGTGGGTGGATGGAACATCAACTTATAACTTTTGGGCCTACCTAAGATTCCCTAGTGAGGCGGTCTACCGGCTTGTACCCAATACAAAACTGGGTTCGGTTTAAGTGGGCTTGGACATGCTTCTGAGTTGAAAAGCTAGATCCAGATCGTTGTTTAACGTCCAAACCCTTGACATGCCAAATCCAATTCTAGGTTAGAAGCCAATTGGTTGGACTCTACCATTTGTATTTTATTCGTGTGTTGTCTCTCTGTGTGTAATGAATTAATGTTAACATATAGGGAGCACTACAAGCCCTTTTTGGAAGGGGCATTTTGTACTTTGGGATATATTCTCATTTATCTCAAGGGTTTTCTTCTTCACCTAGCTTCTTATGATTTTGAATACCACCATTTCATACTTTTAAATAAACAATTTTGTTCATACATTAGTTCAATGTTACGATCACGTTATCACAATTTTGAAATTAATAAAATGTATATTATTTTATAAAGATTAATTTTGATCGTCTCAATATGATTCATATAAAATAACATTATTTTAAACCTTATAACTTTAATTATAAATTATACATATAAAATAACATTATTTTAAACCTTATAACTTTTAATTATAAATTATATTGCTCGTGCTAAGCACGGGCATGAGCCTTTGTCGTGAAGGCTTGGGCCTCCCATAATAGGGAGGGGTCAGATTCAAACACATTTGCAACTTTGCCTCTAATAAGAACCTTTTCTCTTCTAAGAGCGGAGGAAAACCTACATTTGCTACTCTACCCTAATGAGGGGCACTATATGGTCTTTATCATCAAAATGTGGGGCCCATATGTTTAAAATCAGGGATTGTACAAGTGAGGCCCACGGTTTACTTGTGTAGGACTAGTGAATTGGTGAGTAAAGGAATCCTCATTTTTTTTTCATATATGCTGCACCCCTTTTTTTTATGTTGTAAGAACCCTTTGAAAAATTAATGACTGTAGGAAAAATGAATCCTTAGTGAGGCAGTTCATCTGCTTGTATCCAATACAAAAGTAACAGAACTGGGTTCAGCCATACTTTTGGGTCGAAAGAGCTGGACCCAGATCCTTGTTTAGGGTCCCAACCCTTAACAGGCCAAATCCAGTTCTAGGTTAGAAGCCAATTGGACTCTTATTAGACCATTTGTACTTGATTTGTATACATATCTTATACACAATGAAATAATATTAACACATGGGGAGCACTACAACCCTTTTTTTGAAGGGACATTTTGTAAAACTCCTCTTAACATAAAAAAATATACACAGATGAAATAATATCATATACAATCCAGTCATCAAAAATAATGATTATAAGCCCCACCATAGATGACCCATGTGGAAAACTGCCTGAATGGAAGAATCCAACTAATGCAGAGCTTAGTGCTTCTCCTCACAATCTGCAATCAAAGGGACTGAAGGGCCCATTTGGATCTTCATAAACCAAGTGCAGCATACTCGACCATGCATTGAAAATGGTCAAAGCATTTGAATCACCTGAGTTATCAATAAGTGGCCCTTTTTTCCAATGTTCTATGAAATAAATCATAACCAGATGCACAGGAGTTGCAGGTAATTTGATTTCAAGATAATCTGAGCGCAGGAAACTGAGTTTCAAGGATCCATATGACTTGGGCTTGGCTTCCTGTGTTTCTAATCTTTTGGTGTGCTCTCATACTCTTTATACAAGTGCATTTCCCCTTAAAAGGAGAGGCTTCAGGAAGTTGACATGCGTTCTCATGTAAATTTTCTATTTTCCCTACTTGACTGTGTAACACAACAGTTTATGCGCCAAACAACTTCTTCCAACATTAAGATCTATATTAGATCATCCAGCTCAAATATATTAAATCCAGTTTCAAAGGGAACAAACTTTCATGGATCTGAAAGAAATTTATTTGCAAAATTAATTATTTATCATACATACATATTACATATATCCATCTTGGGTCAATTAAGTCAGGCTCAATTGGGAATTTGGTTAATCTCAGACCTGAATCTTTCTTCTCATCTTCTCACGCCCGTCTCTTCCTATCCTCCTAAGTCGCTTTCATCTTCACTAGCGCTGCTCGATTCCAGCCAGGCCAAGCTCCCACATGATATACGGCATCCCAGTAGCAATGTGATTGACAACCATCAGTAGAGAACTCTCTACAAAAAGGCCTTGAGTTATCCATTTCATTCAGATAAGAATATTACCCATTTCCATGGATGAACTCAAGGGTATTGCTTCGCGTTGTTAGCTGCATAATCTAACAGTGTATGCCACTGCTTGTGCCCACAATTTCAGCCTTGCTTTCACCTCTTCTGGATGGTCTCCTGGAACAAATACAAAACAGGAACTATCAGAAATGTGATTTCCTACCAGCCAAGGGAAAAATTAACAAAAAAAGAAAAAAAAAATGAAAGGTTTAAACTAACTCGGGAAGGCATCTGAGTCGTGTAACTTGTGTGACTGTGTGAGACTGATCGAGTATACATTCAGATTCAGTCAGACGCATTTGACTCACCCGGCTTGGTGATTTATCGAGTTGAGTCAAGTAGCTTTCAATGGATAAATGAATTCTAGAATAATGTCTAAGCACAAAAAACTCTACTTCGACCTGACTAGCATTGACTTATGAGTAGTGAAACTGTTCAAATCAATTTTGTTGCTGCAGTGCTTTTCTATTAACCATCGTTTTCTTCAGCAGACATTACAGCCAAAATTGGAAATGCTGTTTAAATTGCTTGCATAAGGACATGACTGTCAAAAGAAAGGCTTTTAACAAAGAAAAAATAATGGTTCTTGCTTAACAAGAGAAGCTGAAATCAAAATCTGCAATTTATTATGAATTATGAATTAAACTATGTTTATTGCCAAAGCGGATCCATATTCCCCCTAATGACACAACATACAGACTGCTTATGTATCAATCACAGAGTTTGAGAAAACTGTGTGAAAATGGATCTACTCGGATGAGAAAAGGAGGAGAAAATTGTTTAGATACAGGACATTTTTCCCACCTCCAAGCTCTCAGAAATTACTTTAATATAAAAGCTTTGAAGCATGACAGTGGCGCCCACCTTCGGACACGTTGAGGCATCAGATAGCCAGTGCCCACACTGAATTCCCTAGAACCCTGTATAACAACTTGATCTGATGATCCTATTCCTAACCATCCATCTTGATCCAAAAAAAAAAAAAAAAGATGGTGAGGGTTGAAGTATCCATCTTGCAGTTTCTGATGTAAGGTGAGAATCATCAGACCAAGTTGAGCGACAAGGGTGCAAGGAATATAAAGAGGGCTTATACTACCAAACTGTACAACCTTCTCTTCAGAACATCGTTCTCTGATCTAAAACAAGAATCATAAACCATGGATTAGGCAGTTCACCATAACTTCCTGAAATCACATCTTGCATTTTGCAAAGTCTTCATAAGTGTTACGAGTAATCACCTGTAAAATAACCACCACCTTTTTAATTTTTACAAACAACCACTTCTATGAAAACCATGACAAGCAGACCAGCTCCTGACTGGTAGATGAAATGCAGCCTATTTTGGCATCAAGGATGAAATTCTCAGTAGATCTAAACCTGGTTCAGATTAAATTGAGGGCATTAACCCTGAATAAATTGAATCCTCTCTCTCTCTTCTTGGGGTTTGTTGGCAAAGATTTGGCAGATTTTACTCTCTTTTTATATAAATTTGGGAGCGTTCTTATGAAATGGATTTGTTGTTTCTGCATGAGTGTGTTGTTTGAGAGAGAGAGAGAGAGAGAGAGAGAGAGAGAGAGAGAGAGAGAGAGAGAGAGAGAGAGAGAGAGAGAGAGAGAGAGAGATTATCTGATCTATCTACATGGAGAGCAAATGGAGATCTCTTCAGAGTTCAGACCAAATTCATATGAAATGCATTTCGACCAAAACCACATCCAACACCAATTTAAAGCAGACAAACAAAGTAAAAAAAAAAAAACAAAACCCTAATAACACAGCCCAGGTTTATTCCTCCTTCCAAATTCAACTACATGCAAAAGAACCATCAACTACAAACATTGAGATTTCTTAGTATCTTTACCGATCAAAACCACATTACAGCAGCAACAAACACTAATGCCCCCACATTCAACTGAAAAAAGGCTGCATTTTTTCATTCAAAACCACATAACAGTACTATCACATAACAAATCCTCAAGTAAAAAAGAATGCATCTTTACCTACGAAACCACATAACATTACCATCAAAACACATTCAAGCGAGCAAAACCACATACCACTATAAGACCATCATCCCATTAAATTCCCCAAACTCAAGCAAAAAAGATTGCAACTTTACCAAACAAAACCACATACCAGGGCCAGAGATCCTCCAATTAGCGATCGGACTCCCCTCCGAAGAAGCTTCTGTAAGCTTGTGATTATCATCCATGAATCTCTGGCTCATCGAGTAGCACAGCTCGAGCGCAGGCAGCGTATTGCAGAGCTCTGGAATCTCTTCATAGCTGAAACCAAACCCTAGATCGAGACAGCCCTTGAGCTCGTCCAGATCTTCATCTGTTAAGCTCTTCGTCCTCAAAAAACCCTTCGATCCGCTCTCATGGATCTCATCCATCTCTCCTACTGCTTCTTCGTAGCCTTCGAGACAGATCTGGTTCTTCTTCTTCTTCTTCTTCGGCCATGGATACTCTTCATTTGACGCCTTCGTTTGGGGGCTTTCGCCATGGATTTCTAGGGTTTTGAGGGTTTTCTCCGTTACGAGATTAGGGTTTTGGGTTTTGATCGAAAGAGGGGAATCGGATTCCGTTACGGACAGGAAGTTCACCATTTTCCGATATCCGATACCGTTACAGAGGAAGAAAGAGGTTTCAGGTTTCTCTGTTTGTGTCTTTGTGTGGGAACGCTGGGAGGGGTTTTAAACGGGAGAGGGAGGGGAAAAGATTCGCGATATTTTGGAAACTTATCGAGAGAAATGCCGATATATTTTGAAATGTCGGAACTTGAAGTAATATCGTGATATTTACTTGGAATGAAATGATATTTTCAATTTGTCTCCAATATAAAAAAATTGTGAAGATTACAAAGATTTAGAAAAATGAGAGAAAAGGAAAAAAATATAAGGGATACTTTATTTGCATGTTGTTGAATTCTTAAGAATTTTAGCAACGTAATTTGTGACGATGTGGTTAAAATTGAAGAGAAATAAAGATGAAGATTCACAAATTATCGCTGATAATCTTTATTTTATTGTTTGTTTGCATTCATTTATAAAGCTCATTTGGTGGGTGAGGAATCTGTGAGGACTGATGATTCCTCATTGACCTTGAAACATGAATTCACTAATAATTTCACATTGATATCGGGGCTCAACAATGTACTAGTTATTGCCCGTGCCTGAAGGCACAGCGCACCACATTTTGAGCACAACTAAATATGGGGAAAAACAAACTCACACCGCCCATAATTTAACCCAAATTTTCTACGTGGCTCATCGAATCAATCAGCTTTAAATAAAGCCCAGCCGAATTTTTTTTAGGTAAAGCAGTCCAACCAATCGGACCCTTATTTAACCACCATTGAAAACCAGAGTGGCCCACTATTATAAGCAGTCTAGTTCAATTACATACAAGTCACGTTTGCATCTGTTACCAAAACAATCCAAGTTAGCTCAGATTCCACAATGTGTGAAAAACAATATATATATGTGAAGGGACAAACTGGTAAGTTATGGGCCCAAATTCTACAGCGTTCAATCACTCAATTGCAATCATAGTCGTGTATTTAATCATGGAAAATATTCAAGTGAGAACTATATGAGAACTTTTTTTGCGGGGCCCAACTAGCAACCCATCCAAACCTAGCAACCAATAGGGAACCCCTTGATAGTAACTAATCCCAAGGATTGACACACATCCAAATAGACTCAACCGTTGGATCGATGGTTAAATATATTTTTTAATATGAAGTAATTAAACTTATGGGCCACGGATGAAGGGGTTAGAGGCATGAGTTTGGGGTCAAACTTGATACTTGAGGTGGTCTCACATAAATCTTTCCATCCCCCTTGGTCCTATCCCCAAATGGGGCCCATAATTGGGTCCCATAAAAAAGTTCTCATATAATATGTGAGAACTAGTTCTCACCTGAATATTATAATGACACGTTTAGTAATTTCACATAAAACCAAAGGCACTCTCATATCCTATTCGAAAAGATAATGGTACGTTTCGTAATTTCACAGAAAATAAAGGGCACTCTCATATCCTCTTGTCCTTTATAATATGATTTATGTACAGAAATATGTATATAAATCCAAGGGTCCAAAATATCCAAGGATTAAAAAACTGAGCTCCCTTATTATATAGATAATATGCAGTTGAAAAAATTAGTCTCAGTGCACAAATCTATAAAAGTGAGAATTCTCTAAATCCTACGAGAGATTGCCAGACTTGAATTCCAATGGTCTGAATCTTCAAATGTTCTCAATTGTCAAACATGAGTATTTCCGACATCAATTTTAATCATTTAAATTTTTAATAGATGGATTCCACAATTGAGTTTCACACATCTCACTCGCAGGGAGCATGACGTGAGAGATCCTATGCTTAGGAAACTGTGGTAGTGATTAAATAAAGCAGTAGCATTACATCAAAAACGAAAAATTGGAACGGATTACCGTTCCTAATCCGTTCCAATTTCCTATTTTGGAACGGATTAACGGATTAGATTGATTTTCATTTTATGATTTTGTCATTTTTATGCAAATTTTCCACATGCATATTGTACTATTTGTAATTTTGCTGATGATTTTAGAATATCAGGATCTTTTCAAAATAAAATGAGGTGTCATGCTATTTTCAAAATATCATGGATATTTGTGAGGGCTATGTGTATGTGTATGCATGAATGTATTGGGTTTGGGTGCATTGGATGGGTGTGGATGAGTCATGATGTCGACAAAGGTTACATTAAAAACATGCAGAGGTTTAGAACGTGATTTCTAAGCCAAAGCTGTGGATCTCGTGTATACTGGCTGTTGGGTGGGGCCCAAAGATTTTCGGGGCCATTAACATCATTCGTATTTTACACATATGGGATATGAAAATAAATTTTACAAATGTAAAATCTTTATAAGTATATATACATGGGAATTAGAATACCAGATTTGTTTGAAAGCATCATTTTTACTTGAATATATATTGAATAGTTTAAATTATATATGTAAAATAATTAGAAAGTGGTGAAGAAATTTGATACTGAATCCTCTTTCAAACATTTTTTGCACTGTACTAATTTTGTTATCCTTTTAGGTGTCAAAATTCATATAGAATTTTACCTAATTAATAGATCATTTTCTCACTTCATTTATACATATGACTGAATATTGGCAAACAAATGTAATCGTGGTTCCCTCGCCTCTTTAATATTCCGTTGTTTGGACCTATTTACCATGAGTTCCTAGGAATTCAATTACATCCGAGCATTTTTACATTTGGATTTTATTATGTATCTTTTTTTTCTAAAAAAAATATTTTTAGTGACGTATTTTCAATAGTTTCTAAAGAAAACTCCCAGTTTAAATGCATCAACATCCTTCCTAGATGATAATTTTTTTTTGAACGGTAACGAAAGATTTCATTTAACGAACAGAAGGAACAAAGTACAAAAAAACAAAGAAAAGAGAGGAAGGGAATGTGCAGGAGAAATGCACCACCACCAACCCTACTAACAAAACCACATCCACCCAAATAAACAACAAATCAACCACTTACATAATCACACCTACCCAAGGAAGCAGCCTATCAACCCCTTGCTTGGCTAACACATCTGCCATGGAGTTAGCCGATCTAACCTCATGACGAAAGGAAACATTGATTCCAGTAGATAATTCTCTAATTTCATTCAGGTGAAAATGAAACTTCCAAGGATTAGTCCTCCGGTTAGACACTCATGCGATCGCATTAGAGGAATCACTTTCCATAATAAGAGTACCGTCATATCTACTAGAAAACAAACGAAGACCTTCAAGAATGGCTAGTACATCCGCTTCATTGGAATCGCACACGCCCACATACTTGGAAAACATCATTAACACCTCCCTCTTACAATTGCGAAGCACCCCACCAATCCCAGCCGGACCTGGCTTACCCCTCGACCTAGATGATAATTTAATTCGAAGGATACTTGTGATGTTCACCATAAACAGTACTGACTATATATTAAAAATATTGTAACATTCACTTGGAGTGGTTTTTTCCTAATAAAATCACAGCGTTTTTTAAATATCGCTAAAAGTCTTGATTACGAGAAAATCGAAATAATAACATAATAAAAATGAAGAACTTGAGGGAAGCCTATAGTTTTTTTTTTTTTTATGCATCATATTATTATATAAAAGTTAATATGTTTTTTTGCTAGGGTGTTAAGGTGATCACAAGAAAAGCCCTAAATTTGAAAATATCTCAATATTTTTCTTGAGATGATAATTTTCCCGAAAGATGTATTCAACAATGACTTTAGCCAAAAGGGAACGTGTAGACTGTTGATTGGAAAGGAGAAATCAATGAATGGTGGATATGGCAGTGGTGGGCCCCTTTTCTTTGTGTGGCCCACTGCTGTTGGGTTGTTAGGCCTTTTTGCATGTGACTTCAAAGGTGAGAGAGACTGTGACGTAGATTGGCACATGTTTTTTCACAAATTTTCCAGCAATAACAATGACAGCTATTTTAGGGAGGAGTCTGGATCTGGTGAAGCTTTACCCCACGCTCACCATGGGTTAAATCCTTTAGAGGATCTCGATTCTTGTAGGGAGGGCATAAAAAGATCGAAATGCCCTCTAGGGATCAAGAAGTTACATGGTTGGGTTGTCGTTGAATCTCGACCGTTCATGTGATGGCTCCAATGAGATAGAGACATCATGATAATTTCCCAAGATTTAACATCCCTGATGTAGATCATTGCATTAAAAATAAAAAATAAAAACCAAATTGGGTTGGCCATGTTGTCTCTCCCGCCAAAATTTTGAATGGCATTCAAACTAGCTCTACGACATGAGCAATTTATGTTTGAATTGTGACAAAAGTTTTATGTTGGTTTCTCACCTGTTTAATGTAACTTTCATCTTTTATATATGGACTAAAGATCGACAATAAAAACCAGCAAAGTTTAAAATAAATTGTATTATTATTATGCTGATATAAGATTATTGTAAAAACACACACACATACACAATTTATTTGCTTCAAGATAAGGTTGGGGTCAGCATCATCTTATTATTAAAAGAACAGTTTGGAAAACTACTTGTTTGCGCTTATTAACATGTATATGTTTGGGGCCAGTTATTTTATTTGTGTGTCAGCTTGGTGATATCCCAAGGTGGTGAATTTATCCTTAGTTTTGAAAAATAAACAATCTAGAGAACTTACCTAAGGAAACCTATACATAATATATAGTGCTTTGTATGCCTATAATAAGGTCAATGATGAGTAAGAAAACATTGAAGGGAAGACTATTTCTAATGAACCATTTAAAGAGGTCAGATAAAACCCTGAAGAGAAGCAATTGTCAATCCATTCATGAATTTAGGTGACAAGGCATTTAATTCACTTATATACGCTATTAATAACCAAGGTGGCTAGATCTTTTTAAGACCCAACTTAATTATGTAAGAAGAATGAACCCCAACATACGCTAGAAAGAATATCGCATGCACATGCAGGAAAGATGACTATTTGCACACGTAATTAAGAGAAAAGAATCAAGGATTGAACTCTATGTTAGAACGTCACTAATAAGCCGACAAGGCATTTGACCATCTTAAGAGTGAGATTATCAATAATTAGAACCGAAAACGACCTATGATCCAACAAAGATGGATAAGGTCATCAAATCCAAATTTGAAGCTACAATTGAGATTATCTCCATATCCATATGATGATGATGGGAAGAACAAATTGGACAATTTGCATGTATCATGGCCAAGTTCATGTACCAAAAGAATTATTTATTTTAAATACTATATTTTAAGTATCTTTTTTTAATTAAGAAAGGGGTTTTCATCAATACTACAAAAGAGAAGGTCACAGGGAGTAAAAATGATCCATCCAAATGGTTGGACAAAGACAGAATCATAACTTCCATCCCAACAAGTAAAAAGTTGTTCTTTCGACCATTAATCGCCCGACACGTGTCTTGAATATCTCCAAAATTAGTGGGCCACGTTCTGGTGGAGTGGGCCCCACAAGTCCAAACATTATTTTTCCTTTCACGTGTAGAACGCAAAAGTTAATCTAATGGCTGAGGATGGGATACGTTTCTGAAAGTCCAAAAAAGTCATCTGATGTGAGTTTTCAGGTTGTGTGAAGGGACCCAGAAGAAAAGGCTGACTGTTGATACTCTGCCTGCAGTCCTCCAGCCATAAATAGTGATGGATTTTATCTGTTTGTGGATGATTGGTTTTGTAGGGCATGTCACTTTCTTTGAACGTGATTAAGACACTCAAATTGTGATTAAGACAAATATCGAGTTGTTATTAGGGCTACACATGGGTGGTTCGGATCGATTTAACACTAAAACTAACAATCAAACCGAACCTGTCGGTTTTTTAATTAACCGATCCGATCCAACCGATAGAGAGGGTTCGACCAGTTAAACCGTTGTTTTTTATTTTATTTTTTTGAAAATTAGATATTGAAAATTTTAAAATGATGATACCCCGTCCTTTACATTTATTCCAATGTTTTAGTGCAAACATAAAAATCTAACATTCCAGTGATCCATATAAAAAATAATTCTGTTCAAAAAAGTGAGTTTGGACTAAATGCAAGTGCACAAAAATGAAATCCTAAGGCTAAAATAGTAAAAAATTAATACTTAAGTTATTGTATAAGATCGGTTCTGTTTAAGCGGTTAACTGTGAGCTCAATCCGATAACCAACCGATGTAAGCGGTTTTTATGATTTTCAAACCGTTAACCGAACCAATCTACTATAAATCGATCCGAACCGTCTGATTCGGTCGGTTCGCTCCGGTTTTGTGGTGATACCGGATTTTTTATGCAGCCCTAGTTGCTATGGTAACCCGATAACCATTTTCGAACCGGAGATGCAACGTGTGTGTTTGGATTTTACCTTTTAGAAAGTAAGTTTGTAAATTAGACATTTGCCAAAAATATCAACTATATTATTCTTTAACAATCACCTAATATATGATAATAAAGTGAACATTCAAAATAACACTTATAAACCGCATCACCTGCACATCATGGTGCAATATCTATTTGCTTATCCACGTAAAACGTTATTTTTAGGCCAAGCGACTACTCGTAACATGGCTCTTATTACTTGAGTAGCCTAAGTTAAGCGAGGGTTTTCAAGTAAAACCCTAAAAAAGATAAATAAAATAGATAATTAGGGAATTAGCCTTGTAATTTCAAGCTTTAACGGATGAGTCATGAAAGAAATGGACTCCCCTTTTGATAGACCGTCCTTAATTTTATTATTTTAAAAGGGATTTAATCCAGTGAGAACTGTTCTCACGGAGTCACCGTGAGAACTTTTTTGTAGAGTCCATTGGGGGTCTCATTTTGGGATGGGACTGGTGGGGATTGAAATATCTATATGGGACCACCATGAATATCAAATTTAGGACCAATCTCATACTCCTAACCCCTTCATCCATGACTAACAAGCCCAGTTCATTCATATGGGTATATAGTCGATCCAACGGTCCAATTCATTCACATTGGTGCCAAACCTTGGAGCGTGTGACTATCAAGAGAGTCCCTGTCTATTACAAGATTTGAATTGGATGATAGGTGGGTCCCACCCATAGTTCTCGTGAGAACTGTTCTCACCTTATCATTTCTCATTTTAAAGTATAATTTTTTTAAATATCTAATAAAGCTAATTTTTGACAGACGACTACGCTACGGCTGCTCTTAAATTTCTCAAGACCAATCAACGTGTGTTGCTTGTGCCCTTGCCATGTTCAAGCAAGTGGACAAATTTCTAACAAAAAAAAAAGCAAGTGGACAAATTGTGTGTTCCCTGCATTGACCCAAGTGTCATTTTCACCACCTAACAATTATCAAATTGGAACAGGCCATATGTTCATCATCCCCTCATGCTGACCTGGCACCACTTGGAAGACACCCATCAAGCCACGTGTCCACTGGCCCTACAAATAACAATTCCAAATAAGTAGAGCCTCTTCTTGAGCTTTCTCATAGAAATGAATCACACATGAATTGAAGGCAAAACAGATCTTCTCTCTTGTTTTCACATTCACAAATCCTGTGAAGATCTCAGCCCAAGTCACATGTCTTCAGGCACATACAAAGACACCCAGACAAATTCACCAGACTAAACAAAGAGGCCTTGATTTCTATCCCCTTTTCATTGCCAGATCCAAACCCATCTTTTTTTGGCATTGTTCTGTCACAAGCAGTTTGATTCTCTGTATCTCTTGGAGTGATCCATCTGCCACCAAAATGTCCCTGACCTGTTCTATTATTAGAAGATCATAGTGTCATCTAAACAGACTACAGTCTGTTATTTCTTTGATTTCCAACTCACCAAATCCTGTAAAAGATCAGCAAATCTTGGTTGTTTTTTGGCTCAGCCAATGGAGCCAACCACAGTTCTCACTCATCTGTTGGTACTAGTAGGGGTGTCAATTGATCCCTGGCTGGCTGAAGGATCCAACCCCAAGAAAAATCTAGGGTGTAATCATTTTAGGCTTGACTGATAATTGGGTTTGGGTTTGGGTCAATGGTTCGATCTGATTTACAATTGGGTCCATTCTTACTCGGCTCCATACCAAAATAACCATGCTGATAGATGCATGACACGTTTGTGTAGTTAACGCAGAAAAGTGAGTCTTTTTTTCCCTATCAACCTTTTCATCATAAACACTTTCCGCACAGTTGCAAGAGATTGTACTGATTTTAACGCTTTTCCTTAAAGAGACGACCGAATAATAGGAGATTTTATCCTAAAAAAAACTCTCTCATTTCTGCAAAATAGTGGTCTAAAACAATAATAGAGTTCATGAGGGTACATGAGAAGTTTTAGTATTAGTTGAAAAGGGATTTTTTCCATGTACCTCTTGTGTTTCTCTAGACTACAAATATTCTTGTGTTTTAGTTTTTTTCTCTCAAAGGAAAAAAAAAACCCTTCTCAAGAGAAATTTCTGAGGCCTACCAGATGGAGCTTATTTACTGAAAAATTGAACTGCACAAAGTAAATGTATCTAGGTTGTACAAGCCTTAATCAAATTTTACTACATGTAATAGGAGATTGACTTATTGTCAAATTAACCACTTATAATACACATTAATAAACCATCATAAACATCCACAGGTAATGCATCTAATTATGGGTAGTGTTCTCCACTTCTCCTACAAGCAAACTACGTACTTCTCATATGCAATCCAGTTCGTAGGCCCACTTAGATGCCTATTAATCAATGGATGTTAGGTTACATGGAAGGTGTCCTTATGGATATAGATCTATAGAAAAATCAGTCTTATCAGATCATCATATCCCTTGATTTAATAGCTTAAGAGTTTAGTCATCCTTTCACCATAGATTTCTTACAAATTCAATCTAGCGGTGGGTAAGGATTTGATGAGAGTGAAATTGATCTTAATACTAGATCATGAGGAGATGAGAGTGTCAAAAGGTCCATACCAATCAAAAGCAGGCCCAAGTATCTAAGGGTGCTGGTAGGAGAACAGTTTCCTTATCTCTAATCATTAATCAATATTACGGACACTCCAACTTCTATTAGAGGAAAATCTTGTCTCGCAATCTAAGAGAGGGAACTTTTTTTTTTTCTTTTGCCCCTTAGAAGACCCTAACAAAATCTTCATGATTTTTTTTTTTTGGGTAAAAAAAAAGAATCTTCATGAGTTAGCATCTAAGAAGATCCACACCCTTGATCAAGCAATGGGGGACCAACATTTACCAAGTCAAGTTGAGTCGAGCCGAGCCGTGGAGTATCTTGACTAAGCCATGGGCTAAACCCTAACACATGATGTGCAATGGGGATGATAACAAAATCTTCATGAGTTAGCATGTAAGAAGATCCACACCCTTGATCAAGCAATGGGGGACCAACATTTACCAAGCCGAGCCGAGTCGAGCCGTGGAGTAGCTTGACTAAGCCATGGGCTAAACCCAAACACATGATGTGCAATGGGGATGCTATGTATGAGATGCTGCTATAGATAGATGAATATATAAAATACATATGGTCATGGGGATGTGTGTGATGGGGCCACCATGTGCTTGATTCCCTGTGGAGGAGGACACATGGCCCGGTGGGCCAGCAAAGTGTCCGAAAGATGACAAGCACGTACCATCATTCCACGTGGCCAGTCGCTATCTCTAAATAAATGCCCATGAAAATCCAGTCAGCATTTGGTGACAATAAATTGCCCATACATCTCGGGAGCACCTGAATTGTCTTCTCTACCATGTCATCTTAGCTTCAAATGGAGTAGAAAGAAAGAAAGAAAAAGAAAAAACAAACAGGGCCTTACAAAATCTCAGATTATTCAAATAGATTTTCTTCTCTTTATCTATTAAGGGGATAAAATCTTTTTTCTTCATTTGATGGGTAAGTGGTACACAACTAGTGATACAATCTATCTGGTGAGGGATCGATCTCTAAATAAATGGTTTTATGAGATGTGTCTCGTGATTCTTAATAGAAAACATTTGACTCCAATTAGAAGATGCCTGATATTGGATTGGGATAAAATCGTTTGCTAGTCACCTATTTTTATAGGTGATCAATCTTACAAAATTTGATTTGATAGAAAAATAAAGAAATAAAGTTTATTAGCTTTCTTCTATTTCACTAGTAATAAAATAAATTTTACTCTAATTGGAAGTTCAATTTATCAGTCCTAATAGATAGACGAGTGGATTTTTTGCTATTCAGGTATTATACAGGTGATCAATCGGACAATGACCACTGCTTAAATGAAAATAAATTTTGGTTCAATAGTAAAATAAGGAGTGAAGTTTTATTTTGAGTGATTTTGATTTTAAGTAGGTTTCATTGTGTGACCTTTTGGCTGTAGTCCCTGATTTTTATCTTAGACCATCAATGATTTCTTGGCTCAAAATCACAAACCAGGACCTTTGAGAGGATCATAGCCATTCAATTAATGGAATTTCCCCAATCAAATTCAAAATTGGGATCTTATTTTAGTTTAGAGTATGTGGTGCTCCTGAGGAGTATGCCCCAGTTGGACAATGAAAAATGACAGTGTGTAATAATAATAGCATAAAAATGGGCCAAGTGGTTGGACATGGAATACGTGTACAAATATAGGCCCTTCATCTGAAGGGTCCCTCCCACCTTTCATTATTATTTAGGCTGTGAAGTTATGATGATCTCCTTATCAAGCCACCAATGTGGAAAGTGTAAAGGGCAAAGGTGTTAAATTTTAAATGGTCAATAATTGAGGACACATGAATGCTAGTGGGGCCCATTGCTCCAACAACTCAAGAAGATGAGGAAGAATTTTGAATTTCTTTTATAAAATTTATGGGGATTTGATCATTTACATCTAGATATCTATTCTAATTTTTAATATGGCAGACATCCAACAAAAAATTAAAAAAAAAGTATAATACGGTGGGATGAAGCACTCTAATATAAAATTTAGAAAAACCAAGATATGTCGTTAACTGAAAATTAAATAAAGGAAAGATGAGAAATAAATACCCAATCATCACCAAACTAATTCAATTCCTAAGAAAATTATCATTCACCTCCCACCTCTTTAATAATTATTGGGTGAAATTCTTTGACTATGAACCCACAAAATTGAATAGATAGGAATCAATGGTCAAATGTGCCAGGACAAAGGGATGGCAAAGTCCAAGGAGGAGAGGGTTGAAGGGACCATGGCTTTTCTAGAATTTTAATTGTCTGGTGTGATGGTTGGGTATTCATTTTTTATCTCATTTCAATTCATTTTTCCTCTAATGGGAGATTATTTGAGGGTCATTTTTAAATGCTTTCCCTTGTCTCTTCAACTTTAACCATTTTTAGAAATACAAGGCTTAGCCCATGTTTGACATCTCTTTCCAACCTCTATTTGTCTAAATGTTTAATGCGGGTAGAGGCTTGGAAAATAATATCCTTTGACACGTGATTTTACCTTCTACATGATTTTAAAAATTAGAGACAAATCCTCTTAAAATGAAAGGCCCTATTTATGGGCTTGTGAAAATAAGACCTTTAGTCTCTTTTTTAATGGCTCTATTTTGAAGGGCTTCATTGAAATAACAATAGAGATATCAAACAAGTCCTTAGATTTCAATTTCAATTTCTAGTGTTTCAATTGCATGAAACAACCAATGTCTAGTGATATAGTGCAGATCATCTCTACAAACTCTGAAGATTGTGGATCCTCTCCACCAAAGTAATTCCCTTTTGCTTAAATAAAAAATGACACATTGTATGTCTTTTGGACTCAATAACCCCACTAGATGTATCAGTATCTAGGAGGGATTGATTTTTTCCTAGTGAAGGTGAGTTTGGGATTTAGAGATTTTGACCTGACTTGAGTTTATAAAATGGGTTTAAGCTTTTGGCTAGCCTGCCTCGCCCCATTGTCCCTTTCATCCTAATTGTCATCACTTTCAGACATTGTCCTTATACCCATACAGTGAAGCAATATAGAAATGGTACCTTTTCCATTTTTAAATTAGCTTTTCCTTTCCTTTTCACTTGGCTCTGGACAATAATAGAAGAGCCAAAAAAAGCCAAAAAGGGTTGGCTACCCCCATCTTCCAAGGAAAATATAAAGAAAAGGTAAGACAAGAAAAAGGCACCTGAAGATAAGTCAGCTAGTTCACATGCAGGAGAAAAGACCATGGCCTGCATTATAGCTTTTGGGGGTTGCCACCATCACTTTTTTAAAGACTTGTATACAAAAAAGGAGTCATTTTCAAGAACGGCTAGGCCATCACAAGTATAAATAAAATGTCTCGGCCTACTATGGAGCCCATCTATAAGCCTCACAATCACAAGTATAATGAGTTTGAAAGTCTCTTACAATCAATCTTAATATGTCCATCTGACGATGGTTAGTATATTTTTGAGGGCCTCAAAATTATCTTAATTGTAGCAATTAGATAAAGTCAAATGGGTGCAAAATTTCCATGATGGATCCAAAAAACTAAAAAGTTTGAGAAGGATAGTGAGTTTGGGGGTTTATATTGATGAAAGGGTGGGCCACATGATCCTCACAGGCCAAATAATTTTGTGTTTAGGGTTAGCCTGGTTATGCCTGACAAATCCAATATAAAAATATATAGATAGATTGAAGAGAAACAATGATTTGAGAGCCCACAAACACAAGCAAGATCCATCCTATTACTTGTCCTGGTTAGAGCTCACATTTCAAGAAGATTAAAGAATTGGCGTCACTATTTAATGTACAGACCTCCCTTCCTAACCTTTATCTGGTCATGTGCTTCTATGATAATTTTGCTGTTGTGATTGGATTGGAGTGTCACAGACTGTTTCTTGCATTAACTTGAGAAAGGGACATTATTCACTCCATTTGGAGAGCTCATGTCTTATTCTCAGGATACATCTAACGGCTGCAGATCATTCTGGCTGAGACCTATGTGATAATTCATGAGCAAGGATGCATATTGGTTTGTTTGGATATATGTTAAAAGGCATGCCCAACAACCACTTCAGAAGAAAAGGGGTAGATGATAAAGAACATTGATGGAAATAGTAAAATCATAAAGATATAAAGGGTTTTTACATATTAGTCTTGTTTGAAATTCAGATAATATCACCAAAGTCGCTCGACTTTCGTCAATAATTTTTATTTTATTATTATTTTTGTATCATATCACATGACACCAACTCTAATCTGATTAGTTAAAGAGCTCTCAAGGTCAATTTTGATAAGTGGGATTTCTAATTGAAATTTATTCTCTCTAAGAATCCAAATTCGTGAGTTTCATCTGATTCTTCATTTGATTGATATTTTAAAGCATGAGCTAGAATTTGATATGATAAATAGTTGAAATCCCATTTGGGTGATTTAAATTCTAAAACTAGAAATGATGTTTGCAATCAAGTGGTGATGGGAGATTTAAATGATGGGTGATTTGAATTCTAAAATTAGAAATGATTACTTCAAATTAATTGAGAGAGAGAGAGAGTACCAACCTAATAAGAAGAATTTCTCAAAATAAATCATAAACCAGGCCTTAACCTACCCTGACCCAACTACCATCCATCAAAACTACCTGCAAACCTGCCCTTTTAGAAGAGGGTATTTAAATTAATTAATTGTGGGATGATCCATATCAAATATTTATTTTGCTGGGAGAGATATTTCCATCTTCTAGGCTTATTTGTTGAAACAAAAAAAAACTGGAGACATGTACCACATGATAAGATAAAACATGAAAGCCTCCTACATGATGAGTGTTGAAAGCAATTCCTTCCATTTGTATCAATACTAGTGCTAAAGGTAAAAGAAAGATGAAAGGCTAAGATATCCAAAGATACCATCAAATAATATTCCCTCCCATAACAAAATGATTACCCAACCATCACCCATCACAACCAATAATAAATAATTAAATCCAAAGAAAGTGATCATCTGTCCACATGTTATGCTTAGACTCTTCACACCCCACCAATTCAATGTTCCATTCATTTCAACAGAACCAACACCACCTTGAAATCCCAACTCAGTCATTACAAAGTGGGCAAAACAAAATAGATATTATATTTAAGTTCCAGACATAACCCATAAAATTTGGTATCAGTTATATAATACACATTATGGCACAGTACATATAGATTCCACAGATTCCCAAATCTAAAAGACAAAAAGAAAGATCCCAACATTTGCTCCCCTTCATATATATATATATATACACACAACTACATAATTCTGTTAACTACAATTCTATCAGATAGTTCCTTTACCACTTGATATTAGGGAAAGAAGCGGCTTGGTATTAAATAAGCCATTTCTAGGAACTCAAGCCGCTGTAGAGTTGCAAAGAGTACAAAGCAGCTGCAACTTTACCTTGGGCGGGAGACTCATGCAATAAGGGGGTAGAATTGATAACCAATAAAGACCTCTCTCATTTTCAAATACAGCAGATGATGAAAACACTCAGGACTGATTTCCATCCTCTAGAAGGCTTCGACTGCCATACTCACTTCCCCATGCCTTCTCTTTCCACAACCTCTCCACCTGCTCAAAGCTCAATCCCTTTGTTTCGGGCACAAAGGTGAGCACAAAGACAAATGCGACTACAGCCACACCGGCAAGTATCAAGAATGTCACGGATGTCCCCACCGCCGCTGCAAGTGACAAGAAAGTTTGGGCCACAATCAGATTTGAGAGCCAGTTCACAGTAGCCGACATTCCCCCACAAACACCCCTGAAGGCTTCTGGATATATCTCTGAATTCACAGCCCATGGTACAGGGCCCATGCCCGGCGAGAAGGCGGCAATGTAGAGAGCCAAGCCCGCTATTGCAAACCAACCAGAAGCACTCTTGCAACTGCCATTAAGGATATGAGCATCACAGAGGCTAGCCCCTGATGATTGCATGAAGAATGCTCCTGAAATGATGCAGAGGGATATGATGACACCTAATAAGCTTGTTAGGGCTAAGCGGCGCCTCCCAGTGCGATCAATCAAGTATATCCCAAGCATTGTTCCACCAGCGTTCATGGCAGCGACAATCAGAGACAGGAGCAGTGCTAGCCGGTTAGAATGAAATCCAGCCATCTGAACTATTGTAGGACTATAGTACATGACAGTGTTGATTCCAGTGAACTGCTGAAATGCCTACACACGTGAGAATATTACAACCAATTATCAGTCAGTGGATATATGCATATTCATAAATGCATTCACATGAATATACACCAACACAACTGGATAAATATGTGCTAATGATATTCATGTATCTAAGCTAATACTGGGGTCCACTTTCTTTCTTCAGGTCTTGAGGCAACATACCCAACTCCCAGGCATTGTTTATAGTGATCCAAATCTCATTGACTCATAAGATGATTAACTTCTTCAAAATCAATAGATCTGAACTAGAAATATTAAGTATAAAATGTAGGAAAATAGATTCAATTACTACTACCAGAATGAAAGATTTTTTAACAGTATGTTATGTGCCTTTCCTGGCATCATTGTCATTGGTAAGATACCAGAAGGGTTTCCTTCCAGACCTGCAACTCAGTTGATGGCCCACTCACACGCATGTCAATCATAGGGGAAGGTGGCGAGGAAATTACTATATCTGGCCAGGTCACCGAATCATTCTGTCCCTTAATTTGATGGCTTCCAAGGGTTTTAGCCCTTAGATCAAGTACATGTTTTGGTGTTTTATGCATGATGAACCTAATAGTCAGTAAAAATTAGATGTGTCAAAATGGTATATATGCCAATTCATGGGGGCTATCAGTGGCCTTGGCGCCCGGGATAATTTAACATGTTCAGTAGTTGTTTGTGCAGTTTCCTATAACCAATTGGTTTTGGAAACTGCACAAACAACTACTTAACATAACATATATTGAGAAGATAAAGGATGGTACCAATTAAGGGCAAATCCTTTGTACCACTATTAGCATTGACCCCAGAAATAAAATGCAACAACTAGGTATAAAGCAGTAATCTGTGCAGAACATAGAATAATAACACTTGTTTGTGAGCATTATCCATTGAGATGTGGTTAATCGCTGCTTATTTTCTGGGGAAATGAGAAACTGAAAACTTCTGTTCCCCTAGTATTCAACACCAGGTGAAATGACAGAATTGCAAGCAAAGATGAGCCCCCATATGAATGGAGGAGAATGGAGGTCAATTTCCTAAGAAATGCGCGTTTATATACCATGGGGGGAGAACAATATTCACCCTCTCCCAGAGTTTGATTTCATCAATTTTTAAAGAAAACCATATATATTGAGACTGGTGCTTAAAAGCCAAATTGAATTGTGCCTCAAGGCAAGGAACACCTAAAATGCCCCGAGCCACGTAGACCCATACTTCCTCAGGCCCAGACACGCCCTGGCCCAAGAGTAACAACAAAACTTTTGTTGTTTGTCCTTTTCCTCTCATCCTCCTCTCTTTTAGTCTCATATTTCTTCTGTAATAAGATGATAACAAACCTCCTCAACATATTTACAGTATACTTAAGGTTATATAATACACACAGGAACAGGATCCTCTGGCAGTAAACAAGACAATCCATTCCCAAGTCGTGTATCAAGCCATGCCAAGATGCAATGCATTCAAGGCGCATACCTCAAACCTAAACTTTCAGAAATATACACCATATACTTGCATCCAGAGTCCAGACGCACAATATTATTACCTTTAAACTTTTTGCCCCTCACACTTTACAAAATTGTGGGCAGCTATTGATATCATGCGATCAACTCAATATCCACTCCTTTACATGATGGATGAATGAATCTTCATCCGGGTCAACATATTTCAATTTTCCAAATCCCAGTACACTACTAGTGTTTGTGTTTTCTTTTCTCTTTATAGTTCAGTTAGTTTTTTTAATAATTGATAATAGTGTACTGATGTTGAATAATACATAGATGATTTTTAATTTTATTTTTGGCTAGTTAACATGACTAGAACCCACAACCTCAAGGTTACAAAACTGAGTCGCAATACCAAGTGCTACCAATCACAAGCTTGTTATCACGTAATATATTCATGTTCTATTTCTTATATTTGAATTATCAAGAGAAAAATTTCCACACGCTTTTCAAATTTGCTCCTTTTTTTTTAACCTTTAGCAGATTTTATAATTATAGAAAGGAATTGCAAGAGGAATGGAATGGCAAAACACAGGTTATGTCAGTATTACTATTTTAAAATTTTCAATGAGATTTTGATCACCTAGAAACATCTGGGAAAGTTTGGGGTACTTACCTCCTCCCTTTTACCTGTAATCCAGCTCCAGCCAAAAAAGCAAGCCTGATTTCCTTGGATTTAAAAACATCCCAGAATCTGATGTTCTTCGACTGATAGTCGTCCTCCGAAGCAACAGTAAGTTGGTCTATCTCGTCTTCTAAATGGTCAGAGTCATAGATTTTTGCCAGCACCTCAATAGCTTTCGCTTTCTCGTTCTGCTGTGTACGAGAGATCATACAATGTGCTTAATAGAACTCCCAAATGCCCATACTTGTATAACAGGCATTTTATATAGAAGGGTAATCCCAATACTGAGTTGGACTTCGTACCTTCAGAAAAAGCCAGCGTGGTGACTCAGGCAAGAACAACATAAGGAAGAACTGAATAATGGCTGGCAAAGCTGCAACTCCAAGCATCCAGCGCCATGTCCCACGAACCTGATCAATGATGACCCAGAGTTTCAGCAAATGAACAATTGATGTGTAGAAGCCCATAGAGAAAAAAAAAAAAAGGTCATCTACACAGATTATGATGCCTCAAAGATGGGGATGTCACTAAAATGGCTCTTTGACTCCAGTTAAAAGCCATTAGTATTAAGTTGGCAGAACTAAACTTACAAATACTGCAAATGTCTTCAGACCTACTGAATATATAAATCTGCCTTTTTCCTATGACTTTACTAGTTAAAAAGAACAAAATCAAGAATATAATAATTTCCATAAGTTAATACGTGGTTATCCTCCTCTAATTAATGTTCACAGCAAATAATAATAATAATAATAATAATAATAATAATAAATTGCAAGTTTGGTCCAGGTAAAAATCATTTAAAAAGAAATGACCACTCAAAAATTGTAGGAATCACTAATTGCTTAGGAATGAATGAGATAGACAACTCATCATATTAGATTGTTTAGTCATCGGCGTGTATAAGTCTCTACATCTCCCATAAACCATATATAATATTACAGTTTGTGTTTCTCACATTCAATTAATTAAGAGGAGAGAAATAGCAACATGATCCAATTGACATTTCCAGTTAATATTTGTCTAATAGAAACAAACCAGAAAAAAGAGTCCTGTATGCTTTTAAGCTACCAAGTCCAAGGAAGGTTTTCTCCTGTGCTCCTGTGTGCAGCAGTCCATCCGGTTTGGTGCTGGTCATCATGGGCCAAAAAGTGAAATTCTACCGGGTAGGTTATAGCCTCATAGGGTTATCTTAGTTGAGATATTAGTCTGTAATATTTTCCACATTAGCAATTCAAATTATTTTACAATTGCATCTGTTTGCTCAGAAATGCAATTAGACCATATATCTGATTAGTGATTCCTATAATATCTACGGGATTCATTACTCATTCCAAAAGTTCCGAATCCTGTTGAATTGCAGGATTTCAGGCCTATCAACTTGGTGGGTTCCGCGTATGAGTCGTCCAAGATTCTTGCTAACCGGCTGAACTTAATCCTTCCCCCTCATCATTAGCATGTTTCAAGGGGCAGTTGTGGTACAGACGGATTCAGGACAAAGATTTGATTGCAAATGAGCTCACTGATTCAAGGTAGGGAGCTCAAAAGGATGGAGTCATTTCTCTAAGTTTGGGGTGGAGACAGACACTATATGGGAGAAGATGCTTTAGTTCTTGTGGTCTTCTCTTTATGCTTTCTTTCACGGCACATGCCTTTTGTAGCCTTATTGCATATTTAGTTTCCAACAATATATTTTGCCATTACCCTTCAAAATATATATAAAAAACCAAAATAATACATTTGACAGGCAACTACATAACTACTAACTACTATAGCTACATCTTGAACCAAGACTCATGTGATCTCTGCCTCTAAAACATATACTTCTTGTATCTTAATAACAAATTGATGCATGACTTAGTTATATGATCAATATATTTTACATCTCACTATATTCAAATCTATGAAGAGAATAAACATGTCAATGTGATTTTCAATATATATATATATATATATATAAAAGATTGATGAGCAAATTGCTTAAGCTTAGTTCGCGTAAACTTCTGATAATGTCTGATAAACATCTTCCATGCTCCATTCAAGGGAAAAAATGTTGTTACCACACTCACCGGACTTTCTCCTTCTAATAGTCCAAAGACAAAAACCAAGCATCGTATTTTTTCATAACGGAAGTCACGCTCAATTGTTATTGTTGTTTTTTACATTGATATTGGTTGTTATGTTTATACTAAAAATACGATTCACTGCATCCAATCATTCTGATGGCAGTAGATCTTACATAATTTCAAAAAACTTTTTCAATTTTAGTTTAGATTCCAAATTAGTTTAGAATGTTACGAGGCGGGCCCCAAGCTGCCATCTGACACGTGGCCACATCATCACTGATACAGTCACGATGTCGTCATACAAGTAGGCACGCCAGGATACCTGGTGGGGTCTGTTGAACCGGAAAATGAACAAGTAGTCTAGTTCGTGTCATCGTTGAGCGGGCAGCAAAGAGTTTTCTCTAGTTTGACCCACCTTCCAAATCCAAACCATTTAATGTGACTTGAATACCTTATTTTATTCATTAATTATTCATTAATAAAAACATCCACTATAAGTTCTCCTTTGTTAGAAAGGGATTGAATTTTGGGCTTATTTGTATAATTTAATTGTAGAGTGAAATGAACAGAAAAGTCAAATCAAGAGAGAATAAAAGAAAAGGGGGTCTAATTGAAAAGTGCTTAATGACAAAGTAAAATTTCAAGAAACATCATCTCATCGGAGTGGTTAAGATTGAAGAAATAAACATCAAATCATCAAACAATCTCTTCTTTAGTGGAAAATACTTACTTAGCCATCACCCTATTAAGAAAAAAGATGATCTAGCTATCACTTTAGTAAATTAAATCTAAGGAGATTCAGGGACTCATCTGTATCCCTACCCTATATCATTCATCCGTCAGCTCTTTAGGAGATTTTCCTTTTGCTCTTTAGTATTTCTATAATTGGAATCTATTTTATTATGGACTTTTAGGACTTTTATGGTCGTTTATTTTATTATGGACTCTTTAGTTTAGATACACACACACAACACTTTCAGCTCCAGAAAAAAACAATATAATGAAATTCAACATGACAAACGAATTGAACTATTCCAGGAGGAAACATTAGCATTCTAAACAGCGGCTGACTGAAGTCAAATAAAACAGTAAACAAGGAAAACAACTAAGCTAATGCTAACCATGAATTAGTACATGGAACTGTCTACACAAGGAGCCACTCATAAGGCAAAGCAACGATTGCCCAACCAGTTCCTTGGATAGACCTTCGGATGCTTCCAGGTACCAATAACTAGTAAGGTACAGTGAGGTATGATACCACTGTTTAAGTGGAGCACCTCGACATGATGCAAAACTCAATTGGCCTCAAATCATCCAAGTAAAGCTCTTCAAATGGAAAGAATGTTCCCTCTGCAGCTGCACACGCTAGAGAAGTTTTGCATGAATGATTGTTGTCACTTGTTACAGTTAAAATCTCAACAATTACTACTCCAGAACTCATCTTCCATAAGAGCATGTTTGGCTGAATTCCTAGGAATTCACCGTAAATGAACTTCTAGCAAAGTTTAGTGTCAAAAATGGAGATCTACAAGGGACATCAGATTCTTAGAATTCATTTTCATAGCGCGAAAAGTGGATAAACATGTACTGCCAAAGAGAGAGGAGGAGAGTTTCCCTCATAGATCTACACCCTTTGGCAAAAGCCCATTCACAATAAATTCAGTAGGAATTAGAAAAGCATGCCAGAGGAACCGGGCATGGATGAAAGCTCACAAACTTCACCACATAACCTATAATCTGCAGCTGACGTCCATGAGGAGCAGTATAGCATATTATGGTCAAGTGCTATTTTTTTTACTTTTTTATTCCAGAGAAGACATGTAAACTACCATGACCACTCGTCCTTAAAGCACAGACATGTACATGCATTAAAAAATAAAAAATACATGTTAGTTTTATGAATTGATCTAAAGCACAGACATGTATATGCATCAAAAAATAAAAAAAGACATGTTAGTTTTATGAATTGATCATAACTAAACTTTTCAAAAATTAGAAAATGAAAAATAATAAAAAGATGTAAATTTTATCTGAAATGAGAAATTATCCTTCCTTTGATTCCTTGAAAGGGCTCTGCTGGCTTCGTTGATTGTCAAAATTGGGGAAATGAAAAAAATAAAATTTAGACAGAAAAAATCATTGGCTTTCATATATATTAATAGTGCAAAGACTTCATTCAAGCCATGTATATCCCAGTCAACAGGGTAGAGCACCTATTTTCTTTTTCGGCCGAAATGGATAGAGAACATTTGATTCGTGAATCTCAACAAAAGAAAGTACACTGCAATCAATTGAGGGGCAGTTTGGGTATAGAACATTATCCTTAATTCCTCCAACCAAGAGAGAATCCCTTGAATGTAATTATGCCCCTCAAAAATTATGCTGTAAACCACCTTCCTTGAACATCTTCAGCTTATATACACTGAGTCACAGACTATGATGCCCAGATACGGATATGGATACGGACAATGATACGAGGATCGGGGATACGACTCCTCACTTCCGAAAATCTAGGACACGGATTTGTAAAAAAAAAAATCAATATAAAGATTTCACCAACTAAACAAAATCTATCACCCAAAATCTTTTTTTTTTTGCTAAATGGCAAACTGTTGTATAAATAAAAAAGGAAAATACAAAGCTTCTGGACCAAGAAGCCCAAAGGAGCAAAAAAGGACCATGGAGATCCCAGGAAGGCATCAAAAGGGGAAAAAAACACACAACATATGCAAAGAGGGGACCACCAAAAATAGCACGCTCCTTGTCTTAAAAAAAAACTCGTGAAATAAAGCATCCAAAGCATCATTGTAGTAGGCGTGATTTAGCCATTTCAAAGAAAGGGAGCACAGTCTACTGCGCAAGCTGATCGTAACAAACACAACCACGCTTGGTTTCTAAAACAGGCAATAAAAACAGACATTATACATGAACTATTGTATAATTAATAAAAGAAAACTAAGGGAAGGCACAAAATCACAGTACTTGATCAACAATAATTGTAATTAATACCTTACAATTCTCACCTGTCTTTAACCTTATAAGATACTTAAAAAATACCTTAAGAATTACAAAAAAAAAGAAAAATTGTAATTAATGAAATTAAAAAGAACACGACAAAGATAAAAAAAAAATGGATTATAGAAATAGAAAAAAAAAAACTATGCACATACATTATTTACAATTATCTACTGTTGAGAATGCCGACAGAAATTTGAGCAATGATTGGAGATCAGTATTTACATGAATGGCTGGATAACATATGCTCCAAGGATGACATTTGCATGGCCCGGGCTGAGGATTACCAGTTGAATTGATAAGGGTTGGGCATGTGCTAGTATGGCATGGATAACATACTGAGATATTAATGGTTGAGAGATTTTACGAGATAATAGATGCGGCCTAGACACGACTTCCCAAATCGAGACTCTTAAGCAGGATATAATTAAGATTGATTCTTAATTGATTCTTAATTCTCTTAGAGAGATTTTAGGGGAGACCCACTTTGATTGGAAACTATTATTATATATATGGCCTACTTTGATAGAAAACCATTTTTCAAATAAAATGCTTATCTCACGTGAGATGTTTTAGGTAGTTAAAGAAGGGAATTTCTTTTGGATGTGTGAGATAAGATGAGATTTGAGTGAGAGAATAAAAAAGGGATTTTTTTAGTGAGATTTTAGGGAAAAATTATTAAGGGAACCATTGAAAATACTAAAATCTCTTTATGAACTCAAAATAAGGTTAAAATTAAAATAGTATATATAATAGAAATATAATATATACTAATAATAGAAAACCAATCTCCAGTTTATACTAATAATTTAGTATACTAACTGGGGGGGGGGAATCTATTTTGCAAGAAAACCAATCTCCAATTTATACTAATAACAATACTATTTATTGTTACCTTCAGTTTTATTTATCATCTATTTATATGTATCTATATGTGGGATAAGGTAGCAGAGTGTATTCGGAGGGTAGGGAAAGAAGTCTCAGGAGAATCTAAAGGGGGTGCTCCGGTACAGAAAGAGGCATGGTGGTGGAGCGAAGCCGTCCAAGACAAGATAAGAGTTAAAAGAGAGTGCTTTAAAACGTGGCAAAAGGATCGAATTGAAGCGAACTTGGAGAGGTATAAAGAAGCAAAAAGAGAAACCAAAAAGGCAGTTAGTGAGGCCAAGGCAAAGGCATTTGAGGAGCTATATAGGCGACTTGACACTAAGGAAGGCGAAAGAGAGATATTCAAGCTTGCTAAAACTAGAGATCGGCGGACCAAGGACTTAAACCAAGTTAAATGCATTAAGGATGAGGATGAAAAGGTATTAGTAAAGGAGGAGGAGATAAAGGAGCGTTGGAAGAGCTACTTCTACAAGTTATTTAACGAAAGCAGTAGTAGTGACATACAATTGGGGCAGCTTACCATTTCTAGAGAAGAAGTGAATCATATGTTCTATAGGAGAATCAGTAGGGAAGAAGTTAAAGAAGTATTGAAAAGAATGAAGAATGGGAAAGCGGTTGGGCCAGATGGTATCCCTATTGAGGTATGGAGGTGCTTGGGGGAGGATGGTATTAGTTGGTTGACAAAGCTTTTTAATGTAGTGCTAAAGAGCAAGAAGATGCCTAATGCATGGAGGAAAAGTATTCTTATACCCATATACAAGAACAAAGGAGATATTCAGAACTGTGCGAACTACCGCGGGATTAAATTGATGAGCCATACGATGAAATTATGGGAGAGAGTTATTGAGAGAAGACTAAGAAGAACAACAAATATTTCAGAGAATCAATTTGGTTTCATGCCTGGGAGATCAACCATGGAGGCTATCTTTCTCCTGAGGAGGTTAATGGAACAGTATAGAGAAGGTAAGAGAGATTTACATATGGTGTTCATTGACTTGGAGAAGGCCTATGACCGGGTTCCTAGGGAGATTCTTTGGAAAGTTCTGGAAAAGAAAAGAGTTTGTGTCGCTTATATTGAGGCGATAAAGGATATGTATGATAGAGTCGTGACATCTATAAGGACGACTGGCGGCGAAACTAAGGAGTTTCCTATCACGATTGGTCTACACCAAGGCTCAGCGTTAAGCCCGTACTTGTTTGCCCTAGTTATGGATGAGATTACAAGACATATCCAGGATGAGGTGCCATGGTGTATGTTATTTGCAGATGACATTGTTTTAGTGGATGAGACGAGAGAAGGAGTGAATGCTAAACTTGAATTGTGGCGGAAAACATTAGAGACAAAAGGGTTTAGGCTAAGTCGATGCAAAACGGAATATATGGAATGCAAGTTTAGTCAAAGTAGGACACCTGGTAACATAGAAGTAAGTTTGGGCACACAAAAGATAGTAGAAAAAGAAAACTTTAGGTACCTTGGATCTATGGTGCAACAGGATGGAGGGATTGATACTGATGTAAGTCACAGGATTCAAGCCGGGTGGACCAAATGGAGGAGTGCTTCGGGGGTCTTGTGTGATCGGAAAGTCCCCCTCAAGGTTAAAGGAAAGTATTATAAGGTGGCGGTACGGCCAGCGTTGTTATATGGATCAGAGTGTTGGGCAGTAAAGCATAATCATGTCAAGAAGATGGAAGTTGCGGAGATGAGAATGCTAAGATGGATGTGCGGGATCACAAGGAGAGATAGGATTAGGAATGAGGAGATTAGGGGCATAGTAGGAATAGTACCGATTGGAGATAAAATGAGAGAAAATCGACTGAGATGGTTCGGCCATGTTAGAAGGCGTCCAACAGAGGCACCTGTTAAAAGGTGTGAAAGCATGGAGTTTGCCAAGAGTAGGAGAGGGAGAGGGAGACCCAAGAGAAGTTGGAAAGAAACTATTAAACATGATCTTGCCTACATGGATCTAACGGAGGACATGGCCCTAAACAGATTTGATTGGCGTCGTCAAATCCATATAGCCGACCCCACCTAGTGGGAAAAGGCTTGGTTTGGTTTGGTTTGGTTTGGTTATAAGTTGCAAGTGACCAGAGCAAATCAGCTTCAATCTCCAGGTACGCCCTTTTTTTTTTCTGTCGAAACTCTAATAATGATATCTGGTGTAGAGAACAAATCCTACTATAGCTATACACTAATGTTCATACAAATTCTACTATAGCTAATTCTTTTATAAAATTTTACATCTATAGATTGTCTTCATAAGCAATAGGATGCATATCTTAATCTAATGATAATAATAATTATACTCAACCATAATATCATTATCATCTTATTAATTTATCTATGTATATATGTATTATATCTTTTTCATTTTAATATATTTTTTAAAAGTTTGTAGATTTTTTATAGTATGAATTATATTGCTTGTGCTAAGCGTGGGCATGTTTTTCTAGATTTTAATAATATATAATATATAAAATTTGCTTGGGCATGATACTAGAAAACCAATTTAGAAACCGAATCCTATCCTTTCATAAATAATATTTGTTGAAGAGCATAAAAATAGTAGAGCGAAGATAAACCTGACCTCTGTAAAAGCGAGGTTTACAAGGTATGAAAGAAATTGTCCACCCGTGATCATAAGCACGTTTGTGGCCACCAAGCCTCCCCTTATTTCAGATGGGGATACTTCTGCGATATACACGGGAGCAGTAACAGATGCAATGCCAATACCCAAACCAACCAGGAATCTTCCGAATATGAGAACATAGGGATCAGGAGCAACGCACATGACGATTGATCCAATGGCAAAAATTATATCAGCCAGAAGGGTAGCCTTTTTACGTCCATAAGCATCATTAACCCAGCCCCCAAGGGCAGCTCCAATAATTGCCCCAACTAGTGCCATGCTAACAATGGTTTCCTGCCGAAATATAATTTAGCATCTTAATGTATGTTCTAGTTAATAACATTTGCCACCGACTACTCGAGAAAATAAATTAGATCATTGATTTACCTGCAAAAACTTGCTCTTATTAACCACCTCAAAATCATCTCGGATATACAGAAGAGCCCCAGATATAACACCTGCCAATGGTAGCTTTATCAGATAAGGTAGCTTCTAACATCTCAAAAGGAAAACAATAAAAATTTCCTTTTTATAAGTAATTCAGCTTATATCATTATTTCCAAGGGTCCAGACGCCAGCCCTATAAATTGGAACATGTGAAATCCAAACTGCTCAAAACCAGTCTCATTTGTACTGGGATCAGGCCAAATTTCACTTTAGTCGGACTACAACCCAACATTAGACTGCTCGCCAAATCACATGTATCACAAGTGATCAATTAGTGACTTTAAGGGCACGTTTGTGTAGCCCATTTCCGCAGAAAAGGAGATGGTTTTCTATGGAAAACTCCTTTTTCATGTGTTTGGTGTGGTAGTTTTCCGCGGAACTGCTTTTTCACTACGTCAGCTTTTTCCTTCCTAGGCCTAGAAACAGACTTCCTATGGACATAAAAATGAACCCATTTCCACATAAAAATGAACCCCCGGCCCCCCCGCGCCCCCCCGCCCCCGCGGCAATTGTTTACACTAAATAGTAGTTTTCACTAAATAAATCCGCAACTGTACCAAACAACATAAGCGCCAATTCATCGAAGAAAAACTTTTTGCACCAAACATGAATTTCTAACTTCCTCAGAAAACCTTTTCCGAGGTATTTAAAACCATAGAATTTGCTAATGTGACAATTTCATCTTTCCATGGAAGTTGCCTCTACACAAACGTGCCTTAAGCTATTTTGATTTTAGAGGCAACCCCACTGATGTATCATCTGTAACGTTGTCATTAGACACCTAGCATCACACTGATAGTTCGGGATCCGAACCCGGGGGGGGGGGGGGGGGGGGGGGGGGGGGGGGGTGTTGTTTGAATAGGGTGAGCTTGAATTAATGACCAATTATGCCAAATTTTAAAACCTCTTTAAATTAATTAGTTACAAGTGATGATTTTGAATCTAAAGTGCGGAAGCAATAAAAAAAGAACCACTACAAAGCATTCACCAAAACACAAAGAATTCTAGTGGTTCAGCCTCAATGCCAACATCCATTCCCGGCTTGTGATACTACAACCCACCGGATTTCCATTATCTATATGCTTTTCAATAGGCTAAGCAATAACCTTCTACAATATGCTTTCCAAGGCTAAGCAATCGCCTCTTGGGTTTTATGGTTAACCAACCTTACACTTATGCTTTTCATAGGCTAAGCACTAACCTATCACCTTGTGACTGTGTATCCACAAAACACTTAAGAGATTACAATTTAAGTTCAATTACAATGCCTCTTAATTAGGCGAATATAAAAATGAAAGTACAATTCACACAACACTCTATGTAATGCAAAGATGAAAGCTAAATGTGTTTGTGTGGAAAACCTAAATCAAGTTTGAAAGTGAAAGCTCAAAAATATGTGTGTAAGGCATTTAGTACTTGAAAGCACAAGTGTTTTGATTGAAGTGACAATATGCTAATCACATGTTGTATGAAAAACAACTTGAAAAGATATGCCTTTCAAATGCTTGCAAGTTGTGTGAAAATCTCAAATCTAAAACATGAGATATATGAGCATAGTTGTTCTCAATACAAATTAGTTTACCTATGGGATCATGGAATGAAAACAACTAGCTAAGGATTCAACCAAGTATGAGATTCATGCTATGAGAGAAATCAAAGTTTTAATCAAGGCATGAAATCTTTTTGATATGAAAGTTAAAACTAACTTGGTATAAATCTAAATGAAGAATCCATAATAACTCAATTCAAAGTGTAAATAATGTAATGGATTCAATCAAGTCATAGTTAACATGCTAAAATTGATTTACCAATATACTAAGCCAAGCATGTAACATATGATCTAGAAAACAAAGCTTACTAAGAGATTTAACTCAATGAATACAAGCTTTTGCTTTCCAAATGACCCACTAGCCTTCCTTAGCTAATTTCTAAATCTTTTGCCTCAATGCTCTTCAAAAATCCCTCAAAAAGTCTCACTCTTTGGCCTTGGGATGAACAAGATTAATTAGAAAAGATTTTCCAACGGATAGTTGTCGGTTAACCCCCTTCAAGTTCGGTTAACTGAAATTCCAACGGTCATATTTGTAATGGTCATAATTTCTAAATTTCGGTCTGTTGTCGGTTAACTGAGTTGAGTTCGGTTAACCGAGTGTGAACCGACACCTTCACCGACCACATAAAGTGTCATGAAATTGAGCTCCTGATGTTTGAACCGAAATGGGCTGGGTGAACGTCGGTTAACTGAACTTGGTTAGCCGAACCTTGACCGACAAGTCACCAACAGGTAGAAACTGTGTATTTTTGACAATCTGAAGTTCTGACCGAGAGGTGACCGAACTTGAAGTCGGTTAGTCGAAAACTCCCTGAATAGAGACTTGATAAGATTTTTCTGAGAGGGAATTTAGGCTCATGGGAGTCAAGTTTGATTTCATGCTTAAATCAAAACATGAAGTTAACAAACTATGCAAGTTCAAGTCACGATTTCATGATTTTTCAAAAGATGGTGCTCAAGTGAAAATTCAAGAGATGCTAAAAACAGAAATGCATATATAAACATCAAATTGCAATCACAAGTTCACAACAGCTCTAACACAGACAATCTGTACAGCATTTATAATGCGATAACTGCAGTGATACTAAAATAAAATGAACTGATCTTACTGGAGAATATTAAACGTGCTTCATCATCACAACAGATAGGCCCACCTGGGACTACCCAACTGGTCAGCCACAAGTGGGTATGGTAAAAGCCCACCAGAGTTTGTACCTGATCCAAAAGCAGCTGGATATATGATATGACATAAACCATTACATGAGGCCCACAAAAAACAGAGTATTGGAGAAAATTGTTCTGATCATCCATTTTAAATGCCCTTGATTTGATGTCTATCATCATTAATCTAGGTGACTTTAAAAGCTACTTTTAAACCCATGATGCAAGGAAGTCAAATCATGCCCAATATTACATATTTGCCCGCGTTTGGACAAGGAAAAAAAAAGGTGGAGAATCTGGAGGTCTCACAGTTTCCTCCACATTCTTTTTCAGAAGTTGTTTGGATGAGAAGAGAAGGTGGAAACAAACAATCCTACCCATCCAATCAATGCTCATTAGAATTGATTAAAACTATGGAAAATATCCAATAGATCCTCAACTCTTCCTAAAGATATCACAAGTGGCCTAAAGATATCACAAGTGGCCTATTTCAAACTAGTGAATAAGTTTTCCATGCTTCTTTCAAATGGGTCCACTTTGCCGGACACAAGTGACATCATGACCGTCCACTTTGTACACCACTGATCAGACAGATGGAGATATCTGGGTCCACCAGATGCATGGCCTAGATTGATGATTAGACCACCCAGCTGTCAGGAGGACCTCATTTTCACCTCAAAAGCATAGGAGCATACTCCACTACAGATGTATTGTATGTATCTATCAGTCCACCAACCATTCTAAAATTCTAATTCCTCTTTACCCAAGAAAAAACATTCTAATTCAGAAACCGAATATACAAAGCAATCAATGTGAAGCAAGCTCTAACCAACACCAACAAATAAAAATCAAGGACTGAAAACGTGAAACGATATGATACCTGTATCATACCCAAACAGCATTCCACCTATACCAGCAGCCAGTGTCAACCCCAGAACGTAACGGTTGCTGAAATAAGTCACCTTTCTTCTCGGACTGTAATCCAACAGTCCGGAGCTCCCAGGCATCGATTCGATCGTCATCGTGCGTAAATCTCAACCACCCACTTCCAGAAATCCCGAGAAAACTCTCAATTCAATTGAAATCGTTTACCCACAAAATGACCGATCCAAACAGCTCGAGAATTTCAAATTCCAAATCCAGTCCCGGTTGTGTGAATCAACATAAAAGATCAGGAAAACCCCAAAATCTAAAAGCAGAAGCCTTGAGAATTTATGAAAAATGAGAGAAGGGAAGGCGTAGGAATTGATATCGATTCTTTCGAAAGAGAGTGAATTTCTGAAGAAAACGCGAGTGGGTGGTTACTATGTAGAGGAGATTTTTAGAAACCACAAAATTTCTAGCTCTATAAACACTTCCAAACCCCAGAAATACAGGGAATTTTTATAATCTCCAGACAGTCCCTCAAAATTTGGGCAGAATTCCAGAAACCAAACCCAAATCTTTCAGAAAGTTCGAGTCTTCCCCAAAGAAAAGGCCTCACAATTCACAATCTTTCAGAAATTCCTAGCTCTATAAACACTCCCAAACCCTATAAATACTGGAAATTTGGAAAATCTCCAAACAGTCCCTTAACAATTTGGGGAAAATTCCAGAAACCCAGAAATCAAACCCAAATCTTTCAGAAAGTTCGAATCTTTCCCAAAAGAAGAAACCCCAAGATTCATAATCTTTAAACACTTCCCAAACCCTAGAAATCCACCCAAAATTAGCAGAAACCTTGGAAAGAAGAAGCTTGGAGATGGAGATGGAGAGGGAGAGGGAGAGGGTGACGGGGAAGGTTGGTGGATTCTCGGGTCATAAATAGAAGCGAGTGACAAGCGACGGCTAAGGAAAGAGCAGTTCCATTTGCTCATTTGTCGGAAATCTGACGGATGAGATTCGATCAAGGGAGAAACGAACGGCTGGGATCTTAGATGGGTTTTTTGTCTTGTTGTCTGGAAATGACGTGGGGTGTTTGGCGTGTGCATGAGGAAATCAGACCGTGAAAACCAGACACGTGGAGGTTAAGACAATGGAGAAAAGGATAAAGATGAGGCCACGTGAGCGAACCTTTCGGCACTTTTTAAATGTGGAACGTGGAAAAAGTTATGGTGCACCACCTACCACGTAAAATGATGTGGCCTGTGTGGGCTAGCCTGGATCTTGTTGTGTTTAGGGTGACTGAGTTTAGCTTGACACAAAAGTTGTAAGTGCCTGAGTTTAGCTCAAGCCCAAACCCTACCCATTTATTTTATCCACCCATTTATTTTATCTGTGGTTTGGACCTTTATTTTTCATGGCTAAATAGGTGAGTGGTGTAGTAGCTATTGTGAGACAAACATGTTCAATGATCGTTTCTGGATAGTTCTGTAATGTGAGACATGCTTAAGCACTAGAGTACCTGTGTTTCTCTTTATATGAATTTTTATCACCTACTTGGGTGAATCAGTCGCTAAACTAAAAGGTATTGCTCATTTGGATTAGTCAAACTGAGCTTTGAGCTTTCTATTACTTAATAATCACCAACCCATATAATTAAGAGGTCCAGATTTTAGACCCGAGGTCAGCTTGAAAGCTAAAGAGGGTAGATGTGGGTCATTAGGTGGGCCCATGAGCACCCTTAGTCGTCTCATTTTGAGGAGCATAAATCTTTCGAAGATCAAATTCGTCAAAATTTGAAATTGATTCAAATAAATGCCTTACTTACCAAATCTCATTTGGATGAAGCTAAGTACATTGTTGGGTTGCACACACACAACATAGAAAAGTATATATTATATAAAGTTTCTATGATTACATAATTAAGTTGATAAGCCGACTCCAGTCAATGAGAGACATAATTAATTTAATAGTTTGATAAATGATTCCTCATTACAAACATGAATCGAGATCATCCGAAATTTTTTCCTACGGCAGCCATGAGTGAACTAATCACGGTCCGCCATGTCACTGTGGAAAAATACCTCAGAAAATTTGGACCCCACAAAAATACCTTTAATGAAGTAGATCATGCCACATGTAAAATAAAAACACCTAAAGCCTACTTGATGAAAGACATGAATCTTGCACCATCCAAATCATCTAAAATCAGCACTATCATAAGTTCAATTTGTGAACAAAAATTATATTTCAAACAGTTGGAATGCAATGCAAGTGTTGGTCATAAATTCAACGGCCAGGATCGCCCCCATCAACTTCTGCTTGCCCTAAACTCTCCGCATATAGGGACCCACAATCTAGGCATGGATGAAGCTTTTACAATCAAATGATGTTTTTACTTTTTACAATCAATCATATTATCATTATCCTTATCATGATGGAGGTAGGTCTGGAGCATGGAAATGCAGTGGTTCCGCAGAACTCAGAGAATAAAAGTGGGACCCAATCCAATCCATGTGCATATTTTCACTACAATACTACAGGTCACCTGAGTGCACCGACCACCGCCAACCCCTCTCAACAAAATGAACATATGAAAATAACCCTAATTAATATGATGCTTACCCTCTTTAATTACAAGAACTCTAATTATAATAATAATTAATAATAACAATATCTAATTTGATTTAATTGGATGGGTTCATGTCCATTTCATGGGCCTTGAATAAAATTTTAGTTTAGCTCCGTGGATCCCTCACCTTGAGAACCAAATATCCAATACCATACGGATAGATTTGCATTTAAATTTGTCCTCAGATATGTCATGGTCAATGATATATATTTTACTAAAAAAAAGGGGTCTATCCACATAAGTTAAGTATATATGTTGATCATGATGACATTGACGTGCATACAGCGAACATCTGTTGAAGAAAATATTTTTTATATCTAAAATATGAATAAGAATGTATGAGCTGCTTTTGATAATTCATTTATAATAAGAACAAGAGTTAAAATATAAACGTAGTATATTGTGTGATGGACCCAAAACCATTCATCCTTTCATTAAGTGGTCAAACTCACTCATGTGACATGAAATCATAATCACATGAAAGTTCACTTAAGTTAGACTAACACACTCTTAACAAAAGGGTGGAGGGAAAAATCTTCCTTGGGAGGCTAAACATGTAATTAAAAAAGTTGAGTGTGCTGAGATGTAAAAGTAGCATGTGATTCGATAAAATTGGAAACTGGACGCCCTCCCTTTCGTACTGTTAGATTCATCATGGTGCAAAACATAATTGTACGTATATGTCATGCATGAGAAGGAAGCAATAAACTTACTCCGATTAAAATAAAATTTAGATAAATATATAGAGGGAAATATTCAAGTGAGAACTAATTCTCACCTATTATATGAGAACTTTTTTGCAAGGCCTAACTAGTAACCCATCCAAACCTAGCAACCAATAGGGAACTCCTTGATAGTCACTAATCCCAATGATTGGCACATATCCGAATGGACTGAGCCGTTGGATTGAAGGTTGAATATTTTTTTGAATATGAAGCCATTAAACTTTGGGTCATGGATGAAGGGATTAGGAGCATGTGTTTGGGGTCAAACTTGATACTTGGGGCAATCTCACATAGATCTTTCCATCCCCTCTAGTCCCATCCCCAAATGGGGCCCACAATTGGGCTCCACAAAAAAGTTCTCACATAATATGTGAGAACAGTTCCCACCTGAATATTACCCTATAAATTATTACTGGGGCATGTATTACGAGTGACTTTTATAAAACTAAAGCGAGCCCTACACATGTTAAATCAAGTGTAGTCCACTCTCAACACAATATCCCAATACTACAAAGGTGATCACTATCGTCATGAAAGTTATGTTGGGCTTAGTGGGTCCAGACTAAGTAGGTTCATAGGTATTATGGTAATTGTACCGGTACTTTCTTATTGACTGAGATAGGATTTCTTGGGGAATAAGAAAGAGAACATTATATATATGATGTAATGTGTAATACATGAGATACAGACAGACAGAAGAGTGAACCTAAAGGAGAGTCGAGTTTCTTTCCTATGGACGTAGGTAAGATTGCCGAACCACGCAATTCTCTTCTGTGTGAATGATTGTTATTGTGTGGTTGTTTATTCGTTCGATCACACTGATTCACGTTTCCGCATACACGTGCACAACAAGTGGTATCAGAGCTTAGGATTTCTAGTGCTTGGATTGTGCAGCGCTTGCGATCAATCCGAAGATTTGAATTTCTACACGTTGCTCTTCGTTGCAGGAAAGCACAGAGATCGGTTCAGATATTTGTTTGGGCCACACGATCGGAGAACAGAGATTGGGTTTCTTTGATCATCACTGGGCACGGAGAAACAAAATTGCTGTGCACAAGGGGCTGATCCGGACTTCCTGTTCGTCGCATGAGAAGGATCACCGCCATCGCAGCTCCAGTTTCTCGTGGTGGCCGGAATCCCACGAGTTTCACCGGAGAAGAAGGGCGTCGTTCGCTGCTATCGCTGTGATTGAAAATCCGGCCTGCTGCCGCCCTCACCGTCCCGGCGTCCGCTCTTCGCCGGTCCGCCACCGCCGTGCCGTTTTCGCCGCACCATCTCCGGAGAGGAAGCAGGGACATCTCCATCGTCTTTCATTTACAAAACCAGAACGAACAGTTCTGTTTGGGGAGAAGAATAAGGCCAGGTTCTGCGCAAGTCCAAGTCGATCGGGTTGACCTGACCCGTTTGCAGAAGCCCAGCGCAGTACAGAACCAGGACCAGGTCAGGTTCGGTTCTGGGTCAGTTTAGGCTGACTCGTGAAGCAGGAAGCTCGTTCCAGCAGCTGCTGACGTCAGCGCCACGTCAGCGAACAGTACGGTCAACAATGGTTTGACCAGATTGACGACTGAGAATTGTTTCGTCAATATCTTGATCATCTGGTGTCAGATCGGAGATCCGTTTGCGCCTACAGACTCGTTACAAGCAGATCTATGTAATTGTGGAAGAAGATTGGCAGTTTGACGGTCAACAAGAAAGTTTGACTAATCGGAGCACAGAAAACTATTTTTGCAATGTCGGAGCCATCCAGAGTCGGATTTCAGATCCGTTTCTTCCAGCGTACTCGTGGTGACGAGATCTATAGATTGGTGCAGCAATTGAGGTTAGTGACAGTTGTATATATTTTCTTGATTATTCAATTAAGATGGAGAACAACACTGTGAACACTACCATGATCAAACTCAACCATACCAATTTATTGATTTGGAAACCTAAGATAGAGGATATACTCTATTGCAAAGACCTCTATGATCCCATTGAGGGGGATAGTGCCCGACCAAAAGAGATGTTTGATCCATATTGAAAAAAGATGTATAGAAAGACCATTGGTCACATCAGACAGTGGTGGATAACAGCATATTTCATCACGTGTCTAATGAAACCAATGCGAGAACCCTTTGGATGAAGTTAGAAGAAAGATATGAGAAGAAAACCGCTGTAAACAAAACTTTTCTGATTAGAAAGCTTGTGACATGAAATTCAAAGAGGGTGGTAAAATTGAAGATCACATAAATGATTTTCAATGCATTGTGAATGAGCTGACTACAATGAAGATGGTCCTTGACGATGAGATGCAAGCTTTATTTCTTCTAAGTTTTTTACCAGATACATGGGAGACATTGGTTGTTTCCGTGAGCAACTCTACTCCAGATGGTGTGTTATCAATGAGTCAGGTTACTAGCAATTTGTTAAATGAAGAAACAAGAAGGAAAACTGCAGGGACAGATAATGCACAGGCCTTTGTTACGATAATAGGGGGAGGAGTAAGAGTAGGGGACCAAAGGGGGTCGTGGCAAGTCTAGAGGTGGCAAGGAATCACAGACTAAGAAAAATTCTGGAAAATATTTTCATTGTGGCAAGGAGGGTCACATTAAGAAAAATTATTTTGCCTTGAAGGAAAAGAAAGAAACCAACAATGAGCAGAAGAATGACACTAACACTACAGCTACTTTGGATAATGAAGTAGTGATTCTGACTAGTGAAGTTGAAGAGTGTTTGAGTGTTGCAGATGATCAGGTTGAGTGGGTTGTTGACACAGCAGCATCCTACCATGCTACTCCTTCTAAGAAGATGTTCACGACGTACAAACCATGAGACTTTGGCACTGTGAAGATGGGCAACACAAGTCATTCGAATATTGTTGGGATCGGTGATGTCTGCATTCAAACCGATATTGGTTGCACAATGACGCTGAAAGATGTGCGACATATTCCTGATCTGCAGTTGAATCTGATTTCTGAGACTTCATTGGACCGTGCAGGTTATGAAAGTTACTTCGAAAATGGCAGGTGGAAACTCACTAAAGGGTCTCTTATTTTTGCTAGAGGGAAGGCGTGTAATACGCTGTACAAGATACATGTAAAGCTATGCAAGTATGTGTTGAATGCTGTTGAAGACAGATCCTCTCTGAATCTATGGCACAAGAGACTTGGACATATGAGTGAGAAAGGACTACAGTTATTGGCAAAGAAAGATCTGATTAATTACTCTAAAGGTACATCCCTTGAATCTTGTGATTATTGCTTGTTTGGTAAACAGCATAGGGTTTCTTTCTTTAAAACATCAACGATAAAATCTAATGTGTTGGATTTGGTATATTCTGATGTTTGTGGTCTCATGAAGGTGGAGTCATTTGGTGGCAATAATTTTTTTGTCACATTTATTGATGATGCATCCAGGAAAGTCTGAGTTTATGCGTTGAAATCGAAGGATCAGGTGTTCCAAGTATTTCAGCAGTTTCATGTCATGGTTGAAAGAGAAACATGAAAGCTCTTGAAATGTCTCCGCACAGATAATGGTGGTGAGTACACATCCAACCAGTTTAAAGACTATTGCTCGAAGCATGGTATTCGACATGAAAGAACAGTTCCTGGTACTCCACAGCACAATGGTGTAGCAGAGAAAATGAACCGCACCATTCTTGAAAGGATGAGATGCATGATTAGAGTGGCACAGCTAACCAAGCCATTTTGGGGTGAAGCTATTCTAACTTCCGTTTACCTGATTAACAGGTCTCCCTCAGTTCCTTTGGATTTTGATCTTCCGGAGAGGGTATGGACAGGTAAATATGTTTCTTATTCTCATTTGAAGGTATTTGGGTGCAAGGCTTTTGCACATGTACCAAAGGAGCAGCGTTCAAAGCTGGATGATAAGGCAGTGTGTTGCATTTTTCTTGGTTATGGCAGAGCCGAGTTTGGTTACAGGTTATGGAATCCAGAGAAGAGAAAAATTATCAGAAGTAGGGATGTGGTGTTTCATGAAGACCAGTTTTTTGGAGATATTGAAAAGACTGAAAAGTCTGAAGAAGTTGTTGATGGAGTGGTTGAACTCACACCGACTCCTTCTACAGTGCAGACTACAGGTGGAGAAGGTGGACAAAACGATTTAGATCATGATGAGGCGCAAGGGTTGCCAGATGAACGTGGTGTTGAGCAGGGGGAGCAGTCTCCTCAGTCAGAAACCACAGAACCTCAGGTTAGGAGGTCTACTCGAGAGCGTCAACCATCAACAAGATATCCTGCGGCTGATTATATTTTGCTTACTGATGAGGGAGAGCCAGAGAGCTACCTAGAAGCAAAAACTCATGCAAATAAAGATGAGTGGATGGAGGCTATACAGGATGAGATGAGTTCTTTGAAAAAGAATAATACTTATGAGCTGGTGGAACTTCCAAAAGGCAAGAAGGTTCTGAAGAACAAATGGGTGTTTGAACTGAAGAGAGATGACGGTGGAAAACTGATAAAGCACAAAGCACGGCTAGTGGTTAAAGGCTTTGCGTAGACGAAGGGTCTTGACTTCGATGAAATCTTATCTCCAGTTGTGAAGATGATTTCTATCAGACTTGTCTTGGGTCTAGTTGCCAGCATGGACCTTGAACTTGAGCAGATGGATATGAAGACTGCATTTCTTCACGGTGATCTGAAAGAAGATATCTACATGACTCAGCCGGAGGGGTTTGAGGTAGAAGGAAAAGAACAGTTGGTTTGCAGGTTGAAAAAGATTCTCTACGGGCTGAAACAAGCGTCGAGGCAATGGTACAAGAAGTTTGATTCATTCATGGTGAGTCATGGGTACCGGAGGACAGCTGCAGATCACTGTATTTATGTTCGTAAGTTTGGTAGTGGCAAATTTATCATCATTATTTTATATGTAGATGATATGTTGATAGTTGGACAAGATAGTAAGATGATTGGCGGATTGAATAATGACATGTCAAAGACTTTTGACATGAAAGACTTGGGTCCCGCACGACAGATTTTGGGAATGCAAATACGTCGTGACAGGAATGCCAATAAGCTGTGGTTGTCACAGGAGAAATATGTTGAACGGGTACTAGCGAGATTCAACATGATAGATGCTAAGCCAATTAGCATGCCTTTAGCCAGTCACTTCAGGCTCAATAAGATATTATGTCCTACTACAGATGAAGAAAATGAACGGATGATGTCTGTTCCATACTCCTCAGCAGTTGGGAGCATTATGTATGCCATGGTATGTACACGGCTAGACATTGCTCATATTGTGGGTGTAGTTGGTAGATTTCTTTCTAACCCTGGAATAGAGCATTGGGAAGCAGTCAAGTGGATCTTCAGATATTTGAGAGGTACATCAGATTTTTGCTTGTGTTTCGAAGGCTTAAAACCGGTAGTTGAAAGCTTCACAGATGCTAATTTTGCAGGCGATCTAGATCGTCGATTGTCTACTTCTGGGTACTTATTTACTTTTGCAGAGGGAGCTATTTCCTGGCAGTCTAAGTTGCAGAAGTGTACAGCATTGTCTACAACCGAAGCAGAATACATAGCTGCTAATGAAGCAGGGAAGGAGATGATTTGGTTGAGGAATTTCTTTCGAGAACTGGGTTTGAAGCAAGGAGAGTATGTAGTTTACTGTGATAGTTAGAGTGTTATGGATCTTAGCAAGAATGCTACATACCATGCCCACACGAGGCACGTTGATGTGAGATACCATTGGATTCGTGAGGTTATTGAAAAAAATCTCATGAAGTTGGAAAAGATTCACACTGGCAAGAATCCCTCCGACATAATGACTAAGGTCGTGTCTAAGGGAAAGCTGGAGCTGTGTTCAGAGTTGGCAGGACTAGACTCCTAGTAAGGTGTTCAGAGGCGTCTTCCCCATGGTCTGGAGGGGGAGATTATTGGGCTTAGTGGGTCCAGACCAAGTAGGTTCATGGTCATGGGTATCATGGTAATTGTACCGGGACTTTCTTATTGACTAAGATAGAGTTTCTTGGGGAATAAAAAAGAGAACATTATATATATGATGTAATGTGTAACCCATGAGATACAGACAGACAGAAGAGTGAACCTAAAGGAGAGTCGAGTTTCTTTCCTGTGGACGTAGGCAAGATTGCCGAACCACGTAATTCTCTTGTGTGTGATTGATTGTTATTATGTGGTTGTTTCTTCTTCGATCGCATTGATTCACGTTTCCGCATACACGTGCACAACAAGTTAGCCTTATTTTAATTATGTTGGATCCCCTGTGATTCAATAAAAATGGAGGATTGTGTCAAGAAGATTGACAACATGTAACTTTCATCTTCAACACCACAAAAATAATTCGCCTCCCCTGTAACAATCTTTTGATGCTATTGTTTGAGTTCTGCTGCAAGACCCTTTTATATATTATATATATATATATTTTATGCCTATTTGATAGCAATCAGATAAAATGAAATTGCATAACATAAATAGGAGGGCCCATATCTTGGACGGTATCCTTTGGCTCTATCTTAAGCCAATTGTTGCATGGATAAGTTATCCAAAGTGCATGGTGATGTGGATGGATGCCCACAAGAGAATCAAGTCATTTCATGAAAAAAAAAGACAATTAAAGACTGCAAAACAAGCAGAGGAAAGCACTGGGAAGCTGAGTGGGGATTCTAGACTTCTCTTGAGTCCCTTGAAGTTATTGCTTTAAATCCACATGTGGAGTTCATCCATGAAATCCTAACCACTCAAAAATACCACCCCAGCCTTAGTCTATGATTCATAAAAATGATTAAGATTTTGTCCACTCTCACATTGATCATATGTTTTAACTTAACTCTTCTTGTATATTTCAAATGTAATCAATCATACAATCAATTTGATATGGGAACATAGTTTTGATTGAGGTAAATCTTCATTTAAGTTGAAACTAGGCGAGAGATGAATCTTAAACCCCAAGGGTTTATTTGTTTATAGTCATTGAATTTATACGAGTTTTAAGACTTTTATTTCTAAAAATAGTTAAAATATGAGAAACAACCATCAGATTATCCTCCATCTAAAAGAAAATAAAAAAAGCAGAGGTGAGAAATGAACACGCAGCACCACTCCAGTTGTTCAAATCCTAAAAGACATGAGGGCTGCATCAATGTTACTGTATCAGTGTATTGGATTCTTCAGCCTTTCTATGGAAACAAACAGAACCAAGAAATTGAGACAGAGTCTGCAAACCTGTCTCTATCCACAACATTGGGACAGGTGGCTCTCATATGCATCCATGGTCAGTTTGATGGGTGGGACCCATGGTTCCATTCCATGTCTATCTTATGTGATTTGTGCTGGAGAGTGTATCCAGCATGCCCTGTCAGAAGTTGAATTAGCTGGCTGCTTGTCCAGATGCAGATCAAGATAAGGGAAGCCCTAATCAACTACAGATGCAGGCCAGAATTATTAAACACCATTTTTAAAATGGACCAGACAACCCTAACCTACATTGAATGGAGTGCAGGTCCATCTAACCCGCATAACCCACATCAAATGTGGGTCAACCCATTTAACTTGACCCAATCCAATCCAACTTTTTAACGGTTTGGCTCGAGCGTATTCTGTTTTAAGTAATTATGTTATATGAAAAAAAGGACCCATGGTGCAAAAATATTAAACACCAAACTGTTTATATCGGTTTAGATATGCGTTTTGATCCTAAACTAACCCAATTAAATGGATTATATGGGTTAATGCGGGTTAATTCTAGTATGACCATTTCCTGCTATTAAGATTTATCTGATTATGGTCAACCTGTATAGTAAGTGGGTCAAGTTAAGCAAGCCAAATGCAGGTTCAGCCACATTTTGCCACCCCTTCCATTGACAAATGCCATGGCTTAGGTTAAATAAGCAGGCAGAGACCCAAATCTGCAGGTTTTGCCGCCGTTTTATACAGCGGTAAACCTGCACTGCATTTTTTCTTTGGGTCTGGATCCGGCCCGGGTTCTATCTCATTATCAAAGTCTGCTTTTCAACATTTCTATGAGCTAATATGATTTTTATCATTGTGGGCCATAGGAGATTGACATCTTTGTCAGGGCCCCAGTTTGACTTTCATCATTTGGTGGGCTCATTGTAATTAAATTAACTGGTGGGCCTGTTCTTGATTCTATTATTGGATCATAGGTTGATCATTGGGCCTAATATGAATGTCCAAACCACAAGTTTGCCTAGTTCTAGGCTCAACCAATTAACAATGTTTTATGTTATTTTGTTTAAAAATGTTGGACCAGGCGTCGGGCCCAATGTTTTAGCCTGTACCCATCCCATTTATCTCACAGAGCAAAAAGATTGGTCTGTGTCTAACCCACAGGTACAACCCAAATCAAGGCGATTTCGGTTCGGGCTGTTATTGGGCCCAAGCTTTACCAGGCAAATGCCCAGGCATACTTTTATCTTGCTGTTTAGCCTATTGAAATCTATTTAATTTTAACGCCCTACTTGTAGCCTACTCTTTTACCATTACAAATCTCACACTAACCCAATCCTACAACATAAGTAGGGCTGCATCAAACCTGACCACAATGACCCGGACCAGACCAAAAAAGAAAGAAAGAAAGCAGGATTACCACTTTGTGAACCATTTTACAACCTTTTTACTGCAGCGGTAAAGTTGCCAAGATCCGAATTTGAAGGTTTACCGCCGATATAGACAGTGGTAATCTTTCATCTGCCTTTTTTCCCTTCTGGATCTGGGTCGGGCCCGGTTATCCGAACTGGACTCATGTGACCAACTTCTTTATTGACAGGCATGCACGAAACATGATGATGTACCTAACCTAGCCCATGTTTAGTACCTCTATTTCCAGCCTCTACTTGTCTAAATGTCTAAAGCGGACAGAGGTTATGAAAATAAGAGCGTTTGGCACAACATTCTGGCCTCTGTCCGTTTTAGACATTTAGAGGCAAATCCTATAAAATTCAAATGCTCAAAAAGTGGGAAGCTGAAAAATAGAGCTTTGGCCTCTTTTTTTTATGGCTCTACTTTTACTGTCAGAAAAAGAATAAAGATACTAAACATGGCCCTAGTAGTACCCTTTTTCTATCCCTTTGTACGCCTTATTACAATCTACACTATCTGCATATTAAAAATTGTACATTCCGTGTACATAAATTGCACTACCACATATTAAAACTTGTACCTTTTTTTTGGTAGAAAAAACTTGTACCTTAGCCAACAAGAATATATATATATATTTGTTAGGATTTGGATTTGGATTTGGATTTGAATTCGGGTTTCTACCAATCCGAATAAGCTTGATGCAACCTAAACTGCATTTGGGGTGTGGATTTTGCCCATTTGCGTTGAGCTGAGGTCTGAGTATTTTTAGGTTTCATTCAGCTTGGGGTTGGCCTATTAAGAGGTTGGTGTTCGTTTGATTAGGGCCTGTATATTATTGAGTTTGGATCATTCAAGTATTTGATTGTGTCTATTTTCAACCGTCTAAAATCTTAGGCCACGAGGAGCTTGGGACAAAATTCAACTTATTTTTTCTATACATTAGAGATTAAACTCACGCACATTTCCTTAAACACCATGTTGTTGAGCTGCAAAAGTGGAGACTATCTTCCACTTTGATGCATGATTTTGTAACAATGATTTTGTTGGAAATGATTTTCTTTTATCGCGTTTGCTACTTTTCTGTGTTTTGGCATTGCCTCTTTGCAAATAAAGTGGTAAAAAATAACTGTTTTATGTTTGAGCTTGTGGAAACCATTTATTGAATGGATCTGTGACACTGACTTCTACAATGAGTCACTCAGGTGAGCTTGTGACTCATACTCATATTGGGCCATGGATTAGCAAAATTGGAAATTCGCTGAATGCATAATTCCATTTTTACAAAGATGTATCTTCTACAATGAGTCACTCAGGTGATCATGTGACTCATACTTGCCAAGTTAAAGTTTGTCCAAACCTAACCCATTTAAGTTGTCATTTGGTATGTATTTAACCTGGGTGTCATTTGGTGGATTGCTTCAGACCATTTAACAAAGCTTATGTGATTTCTGCTTTGATTAGATTTATGGACTGTTTGTGTAGACATGGTTCTTTCTCTTTATTTGGTGCAGTGAAGAAAACGTAGGAAATTCCGTTATTTTACACCATCTTTCGTCGTTAGAGAGGATTTGGTAATCCTATCTACCTCGTCGGATTCGGAAATCCAAAGCTGCAGAAGAGAAGTCTCCTCTTCTACAGCTTTGCACAAACACACCATTAAAGTACATCCCTATATAGGATTTTTCTTAAAAAAGCTACTAAAAGCGAAAAACGTTTTCTATGCTAAAGTAAATTGGTGCATCTAGTTTTTATGTGAAAAAAAAAAACAAATACATAAGTGAAGTTTTTTAAACATTATGCAAAAAATCAATTTCCATACACGGGTTTGAAAACTGCGTACTCCGGAGAACTTAAAAAATATGTATAGAATCAAGATTTCGGGCGGCGCCTACACAAACGCTCCCTTTAATTTTTTTCACTTTAAAAAAAAGTATTTAAAAGATGACTTTTCAAATACACATTACATCAATCCAACAAAATTTCTCTTTACAAGTTTGATTTTTTAAACACAATCTCACACCTACCAAATTGTCAGGCCCACATACAATAAAACGGTTGAGATCACCCATGATGCCCATGAAATCAACGGCCAAGATCGCCTCCACTCCAATCCGACACCCCTCATGAATTCACCTGCGTCATTTTCGGGCGAGAAAGAGCATCCTCACTTTTTCCCTCTTTCTCATCTCACATATAAAAATCCCCCAAAAAGATTCGTTTTTTCGAGAGTTTTAATCCTACACACCCAAAAACCATAATCCAGAAAACCCTCATCTTCTCCAATCTCTGCATTCTCCTCTCCGATTCTCCTGCGATTTCTCCACCTCTGCCTCCTTTGATCGTCTTCTTACATCGAATTCCCCTCCTCTTCCTCATCGTTTCAACACCAATTTCCCCCAATTTGGTGCTTTCTTCCGTGCCCTAGCCCCCCGTCGAAGGGAAACTGTTAGGGTTTCTTGGGGTGATGGATTCGGAGGACGACATGCACGATGCGAACGACGTGGAGTCGCTGGACGATTTCTACAGCGGCGAGACGGCAATGGCAAGCGATGATGGGGATGGGGATTACGAGTTCAACTCGGATGATTCTGATGACAGCACGTATCGTCGCCAGCAGGTGAATCTGGGTTTTTTTTTAGCTAAAAGATTGGGTTTTTCGTTTTGGTTGAGTTGAGTAATCTGGAAATGAAGGGGTTTTCTTGGCTATGCTTTTGGGTTTTGTGTGAATTCAGCTGATCTGATGATAGTCTTTTTTTGTGGGTGATTGAGTTTCACTGGTTTTCTTGATGTGATTGGTGTTGGAAATGGAATTGGATTGATGTTTTGCAAGATTTGTTCTAATTTTATTGATGTCCCGGCTTCACTAATGTGGGATTTTATGTAAGTTTTTTTTTTGTGCGTATGTGTATTTTTGTTGTAGTTTTGATTAAATTTATGATTATATTACTCTATATGACACATGGGGTTCTTTGATTGTGGTTTTCGGGTCTCTTTAACAATGACGTTGAAGCACGTTTTGGAATCTTGGTTAAAGAAATTTCCATATCTTGCATTCTATTATGGTTAGTGTTTTATCTGATTCTTGCTTTGTTTTTTTTATTTTTTTAAGCAAAATTACACCGTTTTGAGTGAAGCGGACATATCCCAACGGCAGGAGGATGATATACTGACAGTATCTACTGTTCTTTCGATATCAAGAGTTTATGCAAGCATCCTTCTCCGACATTATAACTGGTAAAAGAGCTTTTCTCTAGTGAAATCTAATGTAGCTCTATGGTTGTGACTATTAATAGTGGTTATTAGCGTTATTGTTGCTTTAGGACTGATATGCCAGATAATCGGTTGTTTGCTGGCATTGTTGTATAAGCTTTGGCATATTGGTGCTTTGTTAAAAAAATGGAATCACAAGCTGATTGCTAATGGAATTATTAGCCATTAGCTGATTAATTACAACAAAGTGGCATGTGTGGAGTAATGCTAGATTTGATCTTTGTCATTCTAGAATATATCAATCATTCCACTAACCATAAGTACATTACAAGCATAGAATAATAGAGTAATTTTCTTTCTTTTATTTTTTTAAAGTTCTTTTGGTGAAAATTATGGAATAGTTATTACTTTATGTCTTAGGTAGTTCAGGAATACTTCTTGCCTGTGAAAAATAATTCTTACTCCCCTCTCCCCTCTGCATTTGGTGAATTTTACTTAACATTTGTGGGGCATAGTATTTTTGCACTAAAAATTATGGAATAGTTATTACTTTATGTCTTAGGCAGTCCAGGAATACTTCTTGCTGCCAAGATTTTGAATGTTTTATGGGTGGCAAATAATTTTTACCCCCTTCTCCCCTCTACATTTGGTGAATGTTACTTAACATTTGTGGTGCATAGTAGTTTTACCTAGTGCCATTTAGAATTCTTCAATGTGTACAAGATATGAAGTCATCGTCTTAGCCTTATTCCATCAAGTTAGAGTTGGCTAAAATAGTTCTATTATTTAAATATAAAATGTTACATCATCTTATAAATACTCATACCGAGAAAATGAGGTTTTCCTCTATGGATTCTTCCTCTGTCTTTTTTTTTTTTTTTGGTTAATTGTTGTGTCAACAGAACCCAACTTCAAAAGTTATCATCTTTGGAGAAGCAAAATTTCAGTAAGCTGACCCAGATAGATGGTACAAGGCTTTGATGATGATGTTGACAATTATCTTGTATATGACTACCATATATTGCAAAGCAAACTTATTTTGATGTTCTGGAGAATTTTATTATTATTTTGGACTGCACAGGAGTGTCAGTAAAGTGCATGATGCATGGTTTGCTGATGAAGAAAATGTTCGTAAGGCTGTGGGCTTGTTGGAGAAGCCAGTTGTTGATCCAGTGCCTAATGCTCGGGAAGTAAGTGACCATCATGTTACCTGATTCTATATTGAATATATTAATATAAGGTGGTTTGCTAAATCTTATGAGATCCTTTACAGCTCAGTTGTGCTAACAGTTGATCAATGTTGTGCTCAAAATGTCAGCTTACTTGTGGGATTTGCTTTGAAACCTATCATCGCGGTACGATGAATGCTGCTGCTTGTGGTCATCAATTTTGTAATATTTGCTGGGAAGGTTTGTTTCATCATATGGCATTGGAAAATTTATTCTCCATGAAAAAGTGAATAACTTATCATATAGTTCCCAAGTTCGGTATCAGTTTGGTTGTTGATTTAACAAGACTTGCTGTCAGGGTAGAACTGAGGAGGAGGACGCAGGACCCTCTTATTAGAATATTATTATATATATTTTTTCACTGGCCACTGCAAGAATTTTATCTTTTTATATAATGGCCCCTCCAAGGTGAAAATTCTCTGTTTCCGCCACTGCCTCTAGTTAGAAACTGAAGATTTATTTTCAGTATTCCGAGTTCCTAGTTTGACTTTCTGCTTTTAACATAAATAGTGTCCGATGGTTTTTTTATTTTTTTATTTTATTTTTTGAAAAACTGTGCAGCATAATAGATTTAACATTATGACGCGGCTTGGATCCGCAAGTGGTGATGGAACGGGCGTAGACAAATCCTGTGCGAGAGTTTGCTGAATCTTGGACGGATTCCAGTGAACACCAACTTCGCGGATGGGAATTAGCCGAATTCCTCTCGGAAGTCGGAACTCAATATGACTCTTCCATTGAAGAGAAAGATAGAACCAACCAAACTAACCAATCTCTATTATTGAATAATGATGAACTACTCTCCTAATGGAGGGATTACATATTTATAGGAAGGGTTGGGCATTCCCTTTCCTAATAGGACTCTTCTTTCCTAAACAATTTAAGGAAAAAACTTGCTTAACAAATAAAAGAAAAATCTTAAGTTTAATGACTTCTAAATCAATCAAAATTCTCTAAATAAGACTCTTAAGTAATGAAAACTTCTAACTAAATGGATGTCCTATTGGGCTTGTGGACCGGGCCCAATTAGTTGGCAGACCATAGGTCTGGCCTGCATCACAGGAGTAGGAAAACCTTCCTGTAATCTTGTAAACAGAATTGGCATATCTTAAGCACGTAAGCAACTCGTGAATAGATTGGGGAGGCAAAGAGACAGATTTAATGGGGGAAGGGATAGGAGGAGGATTTTATTGGAGATGGGAAACGATGGATTGATGGGATAAGGTAAAAAGATAAATTGATGGGATGCCATGTCTTGATTGGTGGGAAGGAGGCAGCATCTTTACCTAGTTAAAAGTGCATGCCGTTCCTGTATCTAGTTAATCCTACCTGACTCGTTTGTGTGAGTGGGAAAAATAATTTAGCAGTTGAGGAGGAGGGCCATGTGTTAATGGACAAAACACATTTACTCTAATTGGATTCAGTGGATCAAGCACCTGGTAGAACTTGCATATTCTTTGTAAACCATGATTAGATGTTAACTATAAGTCTATAATATAATCATTAAGAAAGGTAAGTCAGAAATCTGATAAGTGATATGTTGATGCATTCTAGTAGACCAGTTCATTATGCCCTTTGTCTTTAATGGTACTCTCCCACCATCCTATGACTGTAATGTTAATGCAGTTGAAGATATCTTGTTGCATTCATCTGCAAGTCATCCTCTTGCATTTATGACTGTTATATTGAATTACAAGATTGGTTTTTCATGGTATCGGTCACTTCCTATGATGGTAAACTACATTTGAAGGAACTGCATTTTTCTTTCAACTGATGTTGGAGATGGAGGCTAATGAATATAAGAAACGTTTGTGATACTATTGATGACATAATTAGAAAAGCAGTTCTATTTGTTTGAAGTGGTGATATTGAGGTGCACTTTGCATGCATTCTTTAGCTGTTTGTCAGGGCCAGCAAGTGATGGAGTCATACTATCTCATCGTTTGCTACAAAAGGGACTTCATAATGTCTTAGCTATACAGCTGCATTTCCATTGGGCAGAGCTCCTGTGTGGATGTTTCGCATGCACCTACCATGTGAGACAGCTTGTGGGGCCCACTTGCCCCCCTCAATCATGGAGAGAGAGAGAGAGAGAGAGAGAGAGAGAGAGAGAGAGAGGTGTTGTTGGTTGTGGGTGATGGGGTTGGATGGAACATAGGGGGCTCTAGGTGGGCCCCACAAGTTGTCGTGCATGGTAGGTGTGTGCAGGACATCTGCACCGGAGCATCTCCCATTCGGATCAGTGTGAAAAAATGGGGCCTGTGACATTCCATAGATAGGGTTGTTGTTGGTAGTGGTTGGATGGATGATAGGGGGCCTTAGGTGGGCCCTAGAAGTTGTCCCGCATGGTAGGTGTTGTGTAGGACATCCGCACAGGAGCATCCATGACTCTATTTCTATGAAGTGAAATTGTTGAAAACGAACCTTGTGTCGTGTCTAAGATGGAGAATTAAACTCATAATACTAAAATATCTTCGAGCAATTGATGCAGAATAGACCCATGACCTCGCGTGCAGGATAATTTAGGATTTATTTTATTTCCCTAATTATTTATCATTAGATTTCTATTTTTATTAATGAGTTGTAATCAGGATTAGTGTCGCTTATATTGAGGCGATAAAGGATATGTATGATAGAGTCGTGACATCTATAAGGACGACTGGCGGCGAAACTAAGGAGTTTCCTATCACGATTGGTCTACACCAAGGCTCAGCGTTAAGCCCGTACTTGTTTGCCCTAGTTATGGATGAGTACAAGACATATCCAGGATGAGGTGCCGTGGTGTATGTTATTGCAGATGACATTGTTTTAGTGGATGAGACGAGAGAAGGAGTGAATGCTAAACTTGAATTGTGGCGGAAAACATTAGAGACAAAAGGGTTTAGGCTAAGTCGATGCAAAACGGAATATATGGAATGCAAGTTTAGTCAAAGTAGGACACCTGGTAACATAGAAGTAAGTTTGGGCACACAAAAGATAGTAGAGAAAGAAAACTTTAGGTACCTTGGATCTATGGTGCAACAGGATGGAGGGATTGATACTGATGTAAGTCACATGATTCAAGCCGGGTGGACCAAATGGAGGATTGCTTCGAGGTCTTGTGTGATCGGAAAGTCCCCCTCAAGGTTAAAGGAAAGTATTATAAGGTGGCGGTACGGCCAGCGTTGTTATATGGATCAGAGTGTTGGGCAGTAAAGCATAATCATGTCAAGAAGATGGAAGTTGCGGAGATGAGAATGCTAAGATGGATGTGCGGGATCACAAGGAGAGATAGGATTAGGAATGAGGAGATTAGGGGCATAGTAGGAATAGCACCGATTGGAGATAAAATGAGAGAAAATCGACTGAGATGGTTCGGCCATGTTAGAAGGCGTCCAACAGAGGCACCTGTTAAAAGGTGTGAAAGCATGGAGTTTGCCAAGAGTAGGAGAGGGAGAGGGAGACCCAAGAGAAGTTGGAAAGAAACTATTAAACATGATCTTGCCTACATGGATCTAACGGAGGACATGGCCCTAAACAGATTTGATTGGCGTCGTCAAATCCATATAGCCGACCCCACCTAGTGGGAAAAGGCTTGGTTTGGTTTGGTTTGGTTTGGTTAGTTGTAATCAGGATTAGATTTCTTATTTCTCAAGTTGGTTTTATTTACTTTCCTAGTTTGACTAGGTTTCTTAGCCACCAAGTTTTCTCTTCTTATTTATATGCATTGTAAGAGATGGAATTCTCAGAGTTTGATAGGTTAATAGAATTGAGTTTTATCCCTTTTGAGGTGCGTCCTTGTTGATTGTCTCCGGCGGAGACGTCGTGATAGTGTTTGCGCCTTTGCGGACAAGTGCTTCGGCACCTTTATTGTGCTTTGGCACTTCCACACAAGCCCTTGCAGTGAGAGTGTAATTGGCAGTTCGGAACGTTAAATGTAATGTGGTAAGGAGATGAAATGGTTAAAATGTTCGACATCGAAAAGAAATTGAGAAAGAAGATATAAGGATTAAAGGTAGATTTGGACTTGCAAACATGATTTAGGGAAGTCGTCAAAGAAAATTGAAGATCAGAGGAGAAGACAAATGTAAGAATTATCTACGTGGGAGGACATGAAGAGGTGAGGAAGATGATTAAAAAAGAGTTAATTCTGGTTATGGCATTATATATTATGCCGTTCAACTCAGAATGCTATTTTTTCAATTTGGTGTAAGAGGAATACCAAAGACCTAAATAAATTGAATTTTAAGCTTCCAAATTCCTCAAAAAAGAATTGCCACAGTAGAATTAGTAGTAGAAAATCAAATATATGTGGAAGGAGTAGCATAAAACATTTGAAACTCGCCTAGAGGTTCGTGCTTAGTGAATTTTAGGTATTCATGCACGACGCTATCAATTTCTTCTTTTATTTCTGAAAACAATGAATGAATAATGTCTTTAATTCCTATTTCAGGGAAAAAAAAGTCAGTCAGATATTAGATATTTTAATCTAAGCACTTGTACTAAAAACAATAATGACAAAACTGCCATACATTTTATTTCTTTTTTTACCGTATCGGATAATTGTCCATAGTTTGGTAACTCATTTTCAAAATTGCACAAGCATGGATCATTGGAAAAGTTATTTAATAATCCATCAAACACACTCAATTTTGTTACACCCTTTGGTCTGTGAAATCTGGCCTCTCCTAAAAAGAAAAAAACGAAAGCCACTTTAATGGCTCACTTTGAACAATGCATATGGTTTTCCTGTTAATTTGTTGAAAATGTGTCAACAACTGAAATTCAATAATTCTTTATATTTTTTATTGACCTTTTTGCTTGTTCACGTGAGATTGATCCGGTGTTCCCATTGACAGGATACATTAGCACATCAATAAACGACGGTCCTGGATGCTTGATGTTGCGGTGTCCTGATCCATCTTGTGGTGCTGCTGTTGGTCAGGGCATGATTAATAAGTTGGCCTCTGATGAGGATAAAGAGAAGTATTCTCGTTACCTGCTCAGATCTTATGTTGAAGACAACAAGAAGGTATATGTGTAGCTTAACATTTTTAAGTTGTGAGATTTAAATTTTTTTCCATCTTCTAATGAATTTAGTGCAAGTTTTCGATATTAAACTTCCATCCTTTTTTTCTTAACTGCCCAAGTGGGGCCCAAACTAGGTTTTGGATCATTTACTAGATCCTGCACAAGGACCATTGGGCTAAAAGTCTATGGGCCAGCCCTTGGCCTAATAGGCCCATCAAAGCCCATATCACTCAAGAATTTAATTGTGCTCCTGTTGGTTACATCACTTAAGTGATGTAATTCTGCACACGCAGTCCTAAAGGGCATCCACAATCCAAATCTCTTAGGTTCACTTAGTTTTTTCTTCTCTGTTATTTCCCCAAGCATAAAATAGCCTTTGTAGGGATTAGAAGTTTCCTAGTTTCAAAAGATTATGAATATTTAACCATTAAAAAATATGCATAAATAATCCTTTCCCCTTATATAAATTCATGCATTTCTCTACTATTTTGAACATTGAATAGGTTGATTACAGAGTTCCTTTCAGAATGTGTTGACTCTGTTGAGTTGATTGATGATTATCTTGAGCCTCGGCTTGAGGAATGACCCTTGGTCTTTCCTATCTCCTGCACGTCCATCATGTTGTCATTAGAAGAAAGAGACAAATGCACAATTTTTTCCCAGAATTGTAATACTAGGAGAAAGGTAAATTATATTAGGCTGCTTGAGATCAATGGTGGGACAGCTGAGAGACTGTTGGAAATGAAGGAGGGTGCGGCAGAGTAATTTGAAAAGTTTTATATGCTTAGGAGGGTAAGGCAGAATATTTGTTCACTCTATGGACTTGATTGATGATTATCATCAGCTTTGGCTTGGAGATTGATCCTTTTCCCTTCACCTCTATCATTTTGTTACTAAAAGAGAGTAAAAAAGAAAAAAAAAGGAAAAATCCTTCATGGAATTGGACTTACTAGGAGAAAGATAAATTATACTAGCACAATAACCCGTGCTAAGCACGGGCATGATGGGGAGGGTCTTCGCTCTATCTAACTACTTTTGAGACTTTTGTAATAAGTAATTACATGTTGGTATTGTGTGGTGTAGTGGTTAGGTTATCTATTTTAAAATGTAGAAGATTGAGAGTTCAAATCCCACCACCCATACCTTTTTTAGGCTTTTTACCAAGGCTCGGTAAAAAAAGTCAAAATTGAAAAGAATTTGGTCAAAATTGAATCCAAAACCCTCCGCTTTAATTTATTATAATTGGGCAGGTTGAGATCAATGATAGGACAGTTTGGAATTGAAGGAGGGTGTGGCAGATTAATGTGAAAACTTATATATGCCAAGGAATTTAGGGTTAGATCATGGGATCATAGGTGGGTGTGGCAGTTTAATTTGAAAACTTATATATGCCTAGGAGTTTAGGTTTAGATCATGGGATCGAAGGATGGTGTGGCTGATTAATTTTAAAACTTATATATCAATATATGCCAAGGTATTTAGGTTAAGATCATTATGCAATTCGCTTTCTGCATGATGTTATAATTGGTCTGTTTCTGGGTCCATGGATCGGAACCTATATGGATCTAGAACCGAATTAGAACCAGATTTGAGTTCCAGTCCCGGTTTTTTCAGGTCGGAGACTCTGGAGAATCGTAGATTTGGGGGACCCGTTTACAACCCTATGAGGATCTTTGAATACCCCAACCATTCCTCAAACTGCAAATTTGCTTGAGATGACATGAAATCATAAACTATCGGATTCTTCCCCCAATCTCCACAACCACTTACCGTTGAGGGCCTTGTTCATCTAATTTAAAGATCTAATCCTTCTCTCTTGGGTTCGCACACAGAGTTCCAATCTACCAAGTGGAATTTCTTCTTATTTTTCTTGGCATGGGCGAAGTGGGGCGCCTAAATACTTGACCACTGCCAAAAATGCATTGAATCATGATTGAAGGGTTAGTGGTGTTTGTCTCGAGGAAGACCTTTCCATCTTTATTTTAACATTGTAGTATCCATTTAGAACATACAAGGTATATGTCTATGACTGATAACCTTTTCTATTGTAGTGTTGTTTAATCTCAACATGCTTCAGTCTAACTGGGATAAACTGGATTAAAAAAAAAAAAAAAAAACTGGGAGAAACTGGATTCAAATTTTCTGTTTGGTTGTAGTTTCTACTAGTACTAAGTGCTGAACAAAATTAATCTCCTACTTTTTTTTTTTATTTTTTTATTTTTATTGTTGCAAATAATGATGGCCAAAGTGTCATAGACATGCAGGTCGCGTTTCAGTACATTAGTAGATCTGCAAATGGGCTGGCTGATTGTTTAGCTAAGTAACGGGTAGATAGATCTTGTAATTGAGTGCCTATATTTTGTAGTTTGTACCTTGTACACTTCTCTCGTACCGGTAATACTTTGAAAGTTCTTCTGGTTGTTTTAGTTGTTTTGTAATCGTCTCTTCTTTAATAAAATTCCTTTATTACCGATCAAAAAGAAAAAAAAAAGTGTCAGGACATGAGACATGGAGTTTAGGACCTGCTCATCATCCTGTTATGCTCTTAGCTTGATGGATTTATAATATCTGTTGCCATTTATTTAACATGCATATGTTTCTTAGGAGCTTCATGAATTTGTAAATGTTTGAATGCCTCTTCATTATCTTTTCAACTGCGTTTTCTTCTTTATTAATATTCTTTGTTTTCCCAGACGAAATGGTGTCCCGCTCCAGGTTGTGAGTTTGCTGTAGATTTTGTCATGGGCAGTGGGAACTATGATGTTTGTTGCAACTGTTCATACAACTTCTGTTGGAATGTAAGTCCTCTCTGAAAATGTTTATGAATGGTTTCCATTTTACATGCCATGGCTGTGGAAATGGGCTACTTTCTTTCCATATTGGTGCTAACAGTCCTCAACGACACTTGCAGTGTACTGAGGAAGCTCACCGTCCAGTGGACTGTAGCACTGTGGCAATGTGGATTTTGAAGAATAGTGCAGAGTCTGAAAACATGAATTGGTAGGACATTAAGTTGTGTAATTCAAAAATGTTTGTGCTTTTTGTAAGTTGTGTAAGGCTGAAGAGGGTTGAGACCAACCCTAGCCGGCTTATTTGTCAGGCGCAGTGTTTGGGCCTAGTTCCACCATTGACCATTCTGTCTGAAATACAAGCCTGATTCTGTCACCTTCTTCAGTTACTGTTCATCATTGCGTTCCAATTCTTTTGGGCTGAACCGGCTAGCATGTTTGCCTGTTGAGCCTTTTGGCGGACATTGGCTCATGAGTCAGCCCCATCCGATTATGGAATTACAGAGAACAAGGCCTCTAATCTGTTGTGGGCCTGGTCCAATGATATATACTTTGGCTGAAAATGGAAGCTCAAACCAAGCCCACTAGCTAATAAATTCAATCTGACTATGGTTTTGAGGTTTGTTGATCTGACTGAAATATTCATTGTGATTATTGAGCTTGTTTCTTGTTTTTCCTTGAGAGTATGTGATAAGATTCTCTGCAATCCATGCGATGAGATTGCAAAGAGATCACACGAACCAAAACAAAAATAAATCGCAGAAAAATCATGTGATAAGATTGCAATAGGAGAGAAATTGCAGAGCAACATAAAAATAACTTGCAAGGGAAATAAAAGTACCACGAACACAAAATAGGAAAGTAAACTCCTAACTTTTTTTGGAATATATGGGTCCTATGAACTTTAACTTCTGCGGAAAATTGCTGCATCAAACGTCATAAATATCACTTTTCCGCGGAAAAATGTGATTTTTTTCTGTGGAAAATGGTTACACAAACGTGCCCTAAGAAAGTTTCATGCATGATTCATTTCAATATTGGTTAATCACATGCTACAAGAAATGAGGTTTAGTGTTACTTTGTTTCTGTTGCTTGACAGGCCAGTATAGGCCTGCTTTTTTTTTTTTTTGGAATTGATTTGTACTTTTGTTATATTTGTTTGGACAGGATACTGGCTAACTCCAAACCTTGTCCTAAGTGCAAGCGCCCGATTGAGAAAAACCAAGGCTGTATGCATATTACATGCACACCCCCTTGCAAATTTGAGTTTTGCTGGTAAAACATTTTTTTTTTTTTTGGGTGAAATTTTGATAAATTTAGAGGAATTTTTTTTTCTTCTGCTTTCCCAGTTTGTGCATTCTCTTTTGGCATGTGTGCAGGCTGTGTCTTGGTGCATGGTCAGATCATGGTGAGAGGACAGGTGGTTTTTATGCCTGTAATCGGTACGAGACAGCAAAGCAGGAGGGAGCGGTATGCTCATCAATTTTAACCATTTGTTTGTGTGACACATTTTATCTTGGGCAACTGATTTGTTAGAAAATGGACCATTCAAAAGAAAAGGAAAATTAAAGGACTTTTATGAAGTTTTTTTTTTTTTGAATGGTTACTTTCATAAAAAAAAAAAAGCAAACAGTACAAGAGAAAAGTATGAAAGCAAAAGAAAACAAAACATGACAAACTAAGGCCCTAACAAAGACAAGGCTATCTCTTTCCAATGATACACAATTTGATCCAATGTTGTAAAAATCGCTAGGTGGACGCTAGGCGGTGGGCATGGACTAGGGATTAATTCCGGATTAATCCCCGCCTAGCCCGATTAATACCCTCCTAGTCCAATTAATATCCGCCTAGTGGGTGACCGCCGCCTAGGCGGTGACCGCCGACTAGCGCCTGGGCGCCGACTAGGCGGCCGCCTAGGCCGATTTTTGCAACAGTGATTTGATCTAAAGAGTATCCCTTAAAAGAAGGGAGAATAGACACCTAAAACGCTACCAAAAACTTCTACTTTTCCACCAGCCTACTTTCACTAACAGCAATTCATTCAAAACATCTTGAGTTTCTTTCTTTCCAAATCGTCCAGATCACCGCTAGGAAAGACAGCCGCCACATCAATTTGCCTTTCGGGTCCCTAGTTGGAACCTTCCAAGCTTGGAAAAGCTCGAGAAGAGAATGAGGAAGAGCCCAACAGCAACCAAACCCTCCTATTATAGCCATCCATATAGTCTGAGCTGAATTATAGTTTAGTAATAGGTGGTCCACTTATTCTTCGTCTTTCAAACACATAGGGCATCCATTCACTATCGACATTCCTCTCTTCCTCATAAGGTCCATAGTAGGAATCCTTTTCCTGAAAGCAAGCCACCCAAAAACAAGCACCAGGGGCTTTCATCTTCCAAATGCCATACACTCCACTTCTATCCCTGGGATTATTAAGGATTGTTTGAAAGAAAGAAGACACTGAAAATAATCCATTCTTAGAGGCAATCCACACCCTCTCATCTTCTCTGTTGTCTTGAATGGTGAAGCTATTCAGGAATTAGGAGATCATGACTGGGATTCTTCGATGTCCTTTAAGTTCCTTTTGAAAGTGGGACACCAAACCCTTTGGCCTCCAGTGGAACCCATATAAGAGCTGACCGTTGCTTCCTTGTCTTGAGCACATCTAAACAGATCTGGGAATTGAACACAGAATGGATCCTCACCTCCCCACCTATTTTTCCAAAAAAGGATCCTCTCCCCCGATCCAATTTGGTACCTGATGTTCTCCATGAAAATTCCTTTGACCGAGAGGATTCCTTTCCATATAGCAGATGAGTTCCAAGGTGCATCTTGAACATCCCACCCATGTCTTGGAAGGTTGTATTTCTTTTCCAGCATCTGTCTCCAGAGACCTTGTGAACCGTCTCCAATCCTTCACAGCCATTTACCCAGGAGGGCTTGATTCATCTTCTTAAGGGGTCTAATTCCCAGGCCTCCTTCTTCCTTCGGTTTACATATGGATTCCCAACCTACCAAGTGGATCTTCTTCTGAGAGCTTGTACCATGCCATAAGAACTCTCTCTGCAATCTTTCAAGCCTCTTTATAATTGAGGCCGGGCATCTAAAGATGGAGAAGTAATAGACTGGCAAATTGGAGAGGACAGATTTGATAAGGGTAACTCTTCCACTTATAGATAGGTGATTTTCTTTCCAAGTAGACAGCTTCTTCTCTACCCTTTCCACAATTGGATTCCAAAGAGATTTAGTAACCCGCCCCGAGCATAGAGGCATTCCTAAGTACGAAATAGGAGGGTCCCCGATCTTACATCCCATAATACCTGAAACTTTACGGAGAAGAGGCTTCTCTGTACGTAACCCAATCACCTCACTCTTGAAGAAATTGACTTTTAGCCCTGACACTGCTTCAAAGCATAGGATAGTGGCTTTAACATTTCTAACCTAAGCTTCATCTGCTCCACAAAATATGAGAGTATCATCAGCATATTGCAAGTGGCTGATAACTGGAGAATTTCTAGCCACTCGGAAGCCTTCAAACATTCCGGCATTCACAGCCTTTTGTATCATTCTTCCCAGCGCTTCAGCTACAATTAGGAAGAGGAAAGGGGAGAGGGGATCCCCTTGTCAGAGCCCTCTTCTCGCCTGGAAGTAGCCTTTTGGAGATCCATTCACCAAAATGGAGAACCAAGCTGATGAAACACACTCCTGAATCCAGTTCCTCCATTTTTCCCCAAACCCCATTCTCCCTAACATGTATTGAAGGAATTTCCAGTCCACCCTATCATAAGCCTTCTCCAGGTCTAGCTTGCTTATGATCCCCGGATCCCTCTCCTTAAGTCTTGAATGCACACATTCATTGGCCACCAATATGTCATCTAAGATTTGCCTTCCCTCTGCAAAAGCCCGTTGCTCACTGGATATAATCTTTGGCAAGACCTTTTGAATTCTTCCTGCTAGATCTTTAGTTAGGATTTTATAGAGACTTCCCAGAAGGCTAATGGGTCTGTAATCTTTGATGCCAAGGTCTCCTGTCTTCTTTGGGATTAACGCGATGAAGGAGGCCCCCAATCCTTTGGATAGTTTAACCCTTTGAGAGAATTCCTCTAGAAAATCCATGACATCCTTCTTCCCATTTTCCAAAAGTATCGAAAAAAGGTCATCGGAAAGCCGTCTGGGCCTGGGGCCTTATCTCCAGCGAGATCAAAGACCGCCTGCTGAACTTCTTCCTCTTCAAAATTCCTCTCCAGCCAGATCGCCTCTTCTTCACTAATAACTTCGAAGGCTATATTTCCCAAATGAGGTCTTTCCCAACCCTCATCAGTGTATAGCGATTGGAAGTATTCTATAATGTGAGATATTATCTCCTCTTTTTTCTCCAACTTCTTCCTCCCATCCATTATGCTAATTATCCTATTAGCCCTTCTTCTCGAAGATGCCATGCCATGAAAAAACTTTGTATTTTTATCCCCTTCTTTTCGCCAATTGCATCTCGATCTTTGTTTCCATCTAATCTCCTCCTTCAGATTTCTTTGAAACTCTTCTTTTAAGTCCAGCCTCTTCTTTTCTTCTTCTGGGGACAACTGATTAGTCTCCTCCTTGCCATCTAAAAATTGGATTTCTGCTAGGATTTTAGATTTTTGGATCTTCACTTCCCCAAAGTGATTTTTTGCCCACTCCTTCATTTTGATTTTTAGCAACTTCAGTTTTGTAGCTAGCCTATGACCCGCCCATCCATCCACCCTCATCTCCTCCCACCACTTCTGAACCAGCATAGGGAAACTCTCTTCCTGTAGCCACATAAGTTCGAAGCGAAAGGGCGCAGGTCCCCATCTTTCACACTCCGCGTTTAGCAGAATCGGGCAATGATCTGAAACTGGCTTAGGCAAAGCAGTCTGGATAACCTCTGGGTAAATTTCCAGCCAATCTGAAGAGACCAAGAATCTATGGACATAGTAGGATTGCTCTGATGGTTAGACCAAGTAAACGATGCCCCACCCATTTGCAGGTCCACCAGAGAATGAGAGTTGATCCAGTCAGAGAAGCGCATCATTTCTCCTGTAAGTTTGCTACCTCTTAGTTTTTCACTAGGAAATCTAATGATATTCCAGTCTCCCCCAATACACCAAGGCCCATTCCATCTTCCCCTTATCGAATTCAACTCTTTCCAAAAATCTTCTCTTTTCTGGCTGTTATTAGGACCATAAACTGAAGTAAGAAGCCATTTTTTTATTGTTTTGAAGGTCTTCCATCAGCACTGATAGGAAGACATCCACCCAAGTTTGTTCCACTGAAACCAATCTTGTGTCCCATAGGGTCAGCAAACCACCTGCAGCACCCACTGCTTCAACCGCAGCCCACTTTACTTGTCTTTCTTCTTCCCCAGACCTCTTTCACCACCCTTTCAGAGACTTCTTTCAATTTTGATTATTGAAGGATTACTATCTGAGACTTTTGATTCCTGATCATCTCTTTCACCACTAGCCTGTGCGAGGCTTCCCCCCAAGGACTTTTATGAAGTTATTGACATTATTGTTGTAATATTTTCGTTTCTTGTAGTATGATGAAACTGAGAGGAGAAGAGAAATGGCAAAAAATTCTTTGGAACGATACACCCATTATTATGAACGATGGGCAACAAACCAGTCTGTATGTACATCTTCCTCTTTTATCGAACTCTGTTGTATTGCTGGAATATTTATTGCCTTGGCTTTGTTGTAATTTTGGTTGATGTTATAAACTGTTCTAGTATGTTTCATTACAGGAAGCATTTGTTTTGATGTTACAAGCAATGCTTATAGAATTGTGCCTAATTTGTTGTGAGCTAAACTTGATTTGCATCACTGGTTTACTTTGTTGAGCTTGTCAATTTCGTTGCACCTTAGTGGTAAATAGTGAATGGCTGGTGGGTTCTTTGAAGTGGCACATAATATTTCGGTTTTTATTGGAGTTCTTAGTTTCCATAGTTTGTGACTGATATTCTCCTCCTCCTCCTCCTCCTTCAACTTATATATGAGGAATTGGGTGCAGCCTAGCAATGCTGCTTATCTGGTTAGGTTTAATTTGAATCTGAGGAACTGGGTTTAAGCTCTTGCCAAGTGCCGGTTTGCCAGGCCTAGCCTTAAATCATCTGATCAGCCTGCTGCAAAGGCTGGAATGAATTATCCTTTTTCAATTGTACTTGGGATGAGTGGCTACTTTTGGGTCAAGGTTTCTGTGCCAGTTTTGTCGCGACCCCGGACCGGGTTAGGGAACCAAATCCGGGATCGGACTGATGATGCCGCGCCACGTGCATCTCTTGGTTGGCTAATCCACACACGGAATTATGAAATACATTTATCCGTGCAATTGATTTCCCACAGGGTTCCGCGGTGAGGATTGCACATCCCAATCATTTACACACAGACATATCAAATTCACATTCGAGATATGCGGAAGCGTGTAGTAAATCATATTAGTACTATTCTATGCCCTAGGCAAGACTGATTCATAATAAATATGACTAGATATCAGAATGAGCAATGATCATTAGCTTAATTCCCAAAGGTGAAGTTAAGGTTTGACAATGGGGTCGGGACCTGAGTAACAAAGTAAATGGATCAGACACGACGGTCTGGGAGGTGGGTGAAAAGATATAACAATAATTTTAAAACAATGATGCCTTTAGAAATATAATGGAACCTGGATAAATAATGAATTTCATAAAAGAAGAATACATCATTTAAAGAGGTACATATGCAATAAAACATGTAAGGTAACAAAGATTCGGAAACTAACAAGATGGCAACCACACAAAGCTAAATCCTCTCACAAAAGTGATGAGAGCACATCGGGACACTGACCTCAGTCACACAAGGTGAGGAGAATCAACGACGTTGACCTCAGTCACACGAGGTGAGGAGAGTCAACGATTTTATACAATAAATACATATAATACTCTGCAGGATCACGATAGCGAACCGGGTATATCGGGGCGAGGCGGGAACCATGCTGCAGCTGGTATAACAGAAGGGGGATCTCCAAACCGGTGGATCAAACCGATAAGGTTATCCAAGCTTAGTGGCGCCGACTCATAGGTAACATGCGAAAAATCGAAACAATTGAATACCTATAACGGGGCGGGGTACCCATAGGTACAAAACACATTAGTATCGGGACGGGTCTAAACGAATCAGCAATATGCTAAAACAATGCTCTCGGGACAAGTATAATCACATATCGTGGGTTTATAATCGATGTGTAAAAGTTTAGTTAGAAATCAAATACGAGTGGATCTTCATACATTTCCGAGCTAGGCATTTAGGTTTCAAGATTGGGCCAATGTGAATAGGGTTCCGTATGTCGGTTATGATATAAATTGGTACTCTTTAAGAATTAGGGACATCCCGGGTCCTTATACACATTGACCAACCTAGAAAATCCTCAATGAATCTCCATAATGAGGTTTCTCCTTCCTTTGGACTTCATACGACGCCCTACAAGTCCTTACATTGCATTGGGGCTCCAAACAATACCTCCCCAAGCCTAACAACAATGTTTCAAGTCTTCAAGTATTGACCCGGGCATGACAGGCAGTTCGCCCGAGCGGACTGGGAAGTTCGCTCGGGCGAACTGCTCTCTGTTTGGGGTTCGCTCGAGCGGACTAAGGTTCGCTTGAGCGGACCTGCTTGGATCAGGTTGGCTCGAGCGATCAGAAGGTTGGCTCGAGCCAACAAGGTTCTGTGACGGGTTCGCTCGAGCGATGTGTCAAGGTCGCTCGAGCGAACTGTCTAGAAACCTGTTTTCTGTGTACAGTTCGGCTCTTCTTCTTCTCCTCCTTCCATCCTCTTTTGGGCATCCTTTTTATACGTACATTTGAGGGTCTCAAAACCTCATTTAAACCCCATTCAATCCATCATTCACTCATCCAACAACCACTCCCTCAAACATTAACTTCTCAGTCACTTCCACTTCATTCAATGCAAGGCCAACTCCATTAATGAGAATCCATAAATGATCATAAATGATCTTTTAACAAGACAATAATGCATATGTTTTCAAGAAAACAATTAATAGAGATTAACCTATCAATATGCATATTTTCAAAACCATTAAAACTCATAAAGACAAATTAGGTGAAAGCAATTAATAAGAGTTCTAATCTTCATAAGCAAGAAATCATGAAATCAACCCATTCATCCACTTGCCTTAGGTCCAATGCTAAGAAAATCAAGCCACAAATCACCTCTCCAAGCTTACACACCCAACCTACACAAAACCCACAAATACAAACCCTAAAATCATCAAAACCAAACAATAGAAAGAGAAAGTTTGCAATAACCAAGATTAAGTCTCTCTAGGGCTAGGAGAACATGAATCTAGAAGATTGGAAGGATCACTTACTTGGAAGTGCTTCAAATAGGTAGAGAGGGCTCAAAGGGGCTCTAATGGTGATGAATGCATTCACAAATGGTACCAATAGGAAGTTCTTGAGGTGAGGAAGACGATCATGGAGTCCACTCCTTGATTGACAAGAGTTTAGTGGTGATAGATGAGGAAGGGAGCAAGAGGGACAAGGGAGAAACCCTAGGGCTTGGGTTTCTTCTTCTTCAATGGAAAAATGAGCAAGGAAGGAAAATGGAGAAGAGGGCTCTCCTTATATAGCAAGTGGGGATGGGGCCCACAACTTAAAAGACTTGTCGGGCTAAAACATGGCTTTCGGGGCTTCAAATGAATTCGACGAAGAAGGCAAAGTTGCTCGACGAAATTTCTAGTTTCCAAAACGTATATGTTTTGCAAGTTTTGTTGACATTGAAATTAGTGTCCGGATTTTGGATAAAAAAACCGTTTTGCCGCCAAATTGTGAAAAGTCGGGTTTAGGGTTCTCGAATGGGAACGATGTCAACACGAAAGTTGTAGGGATTAACAAGATAAGTCAAATGGGGTTAAAACACAATTTAGGAAATCATGAATAAACCCCCAAGCTCACTCAAATTCGTAGCAAGAACCCCCAAAGGGTCTCACAAATAAAAAAGGCTCTCACAATCCCCCAAAGCTATTATAAAAGCTAATCTAATCCCGAACTTAACCAAAACCACTAAACACACTTAAAGCTAAAGCACAACTTAATTAACTCTAATCGAGGTCTCTTGGGTCGGGGTCTTACAAGTTTAGTCAGACTTTAAGATCAGCAAACCATCTTACTTGGATTTCAATGAATTGTTCATGTTGTGCATGAGGAGCTTCCCCCCAAACAGGGCCACTAGAGCTTAATTTTGAACTTCGGAGAAATGTCAGCATGCGGTGATATTCTCTTTCAGCTTGACTCTCTCTCATGTTTTGCCTTTTGCCTTGCTGACTCAAGCCAATTTTACCTTGTCCATTTTCATGATCTTTCTCCTCTACCTTTTCATTAATTATTCTCTCCTTTCTCTTTCTAAATAATCAGTACCTACCAATATTGACCTGGAGGGTTCAAGTCTGTCTCGAATGGGGGTGTGTGCCTTGGAGGTTCTCTAAGAGTCCTTCCAACCGGTGGTTACGCAGAAAAGGTTCTCCAAGGGGCATCAATGCTCGGGTTAGAGATAGTCTGGTTGGTAGCCACATCTGAGTGCAACCATGGTGTTATCAAGGATGATAGACAGATGTACACAAAGTGTGAGGGCGACATAGTGCCACAAAAGCCTTTTGACTTTATAGCCAGATGGCTTGAGAAGTTGTGTCAAGCGTTTCTGACTTGATATAAGCTTGATATTTTGCCTCATCAAAGATGAGAACGAGCAAGCTTGATATGTTGCCTCATCAAAGATGAGAACGAGCTTTTGAGAAGATGGAGAAGAGGCCATTTTTTTTTCTATTTTGGGGTTTGTCACAATCCCCAGTAAAATCACGTGACTGTCTGGTGTTAAAACAGATTTTCAAGATAATACAGGGAGGAAAAAAAGAGAGAAAAACAAAAAGATAGGAAAATAATGGATTTTATTAATTTTTCATGATCTGGGTACAAACGCTAAGCAGTCAAGCAGTTATTTTCCACAGAAAACGCACTTCCAATACTTGTTTTACAACCGGCCGAAAAAAAAGGCTGACAAATCTTGTCTACAAGTTTCTGTGGTAGTTTTGAGGAGTCATTGGATATTCTCGGGCAAAGCTTCTGCTCCTTCACATCAGTGTAGGCATACGAAAGTAGGTGGTATTTATAGCATGCACTTAATAATGACGATACACATCTCTGGATAAGCCAACATCCTGAAATCTTGAATTCTTTGTAGATTGGAGTCTTGATTAGGATTGTAGCTGCTGACATCCATGATTCCGAATGTTGATCTTTTAAATACTGTAGCCTTTCGCTTGGTGACACGGCAGCTTTGGAGCTGCCCGATCAGGCCCTATTGATGTTCTCAGATATTCTAACTTCAAATGAAGATAACAAGGTTACTGGCCTGTGCCTAGTGCAAATATCAGTGGCTATGTATGTTTTCGGGGTGGATGGCCTTGGATCAGGCAATTTCGGCGGCTACTTGAAGATGACCTCCTTTTGGTCCCAAACTTTGCACAATTATTTTAAAGTGCCAAAAATTTATTTGAATAATTGTTTTTTTTTTTTTTACTCTTTTCAATCCAGGTACATGTTTTTACAAAGAAGATCATATGGTCCATGGGCATGTCTATTTTGAAGTTTGGAGCTATGTTTTTATGCCAATGCATATGTTCTCTATAATTCTACCATGCAACGAAATATAATTACATTGTTTATAGTTAGACAAGGAATTTGTATTCATCTTTTACACATATAATCATCTTTCCGCAAATAGAAGTGTTACGTGCTGACATGCGTATCAGTAAATAACTAAATATAGTTTAAAGGGTTGGATATTTTGTTACATAAAGCTGATCTGTTTCACTTTTTTCTTATACCTTCTTGGTTGAACTTTTGTGGGAAGATTTATTTTTTTGGAAGATATCCTTATACTTTCTTGGTTAACCTTGCTGTCGATAGAATTAAAATCTGAAGTCTTGTTTCCATTGTTGGCAGTCAAGGCAAAAAGCACTTGCGGATCTACACCGGATGCAAAATGAGCAGGTGAAGTTTCTTTTGTTATAATCTCGTGCAATGTTTTTGTCCCGATGGTTGGATGGTTTTTCAGTGTGATCTATGCATTTGATTTGTGTTACTGTGCATTTATAACTAAAATAAGAACAATGGGAATGCCAATGGTGCATCTGTAATTGCTTCTAAATTGTGTATAGATTTACATGACAAAATAAAAATCTGGTCAAGAGCCTGTAGTGCTCATTTTTGCAGCCACAAGGTTGCTTGTTCCAGTGGTGAATGCATGCAGTGTGGGCATTGCGCAAGGATGCGGGTGGGTGCACAATTTTGTGAATATGATGCCTGGATAGTGCAAGGATGCAAAGGGACCCATGAAAGACATCGATGGTGCACAAACTTATGTGCGCAGATACCGCAATATGCAACAGAGGACACATGATGGATATTGCATGGACATGGATGCTGCACATGAACAATGAAGTGTTGAAGACATGATCATGATTCGAAACCAAAAAACTTGATTAAACCTGAAAGATTGGGTCAATTCGAAACCCAATCATTTAATCTGGCAGCTGAAAAATTGGTGTAATAATATTAAAAAATGACAAATGGACTAATAAAATGGAAAAATGGCATCTTATTATTGTAGTACACTGCAACAGTAGAAAGAGTTTCACAGTAAAGTATGTCACTGGAATATGTGGGTAGAAAACTTACCTTACTCTTCAACTGTGCAGCTTGAAAAGCTGAGTGATATGCAATGCCAACCTGTGTCTCAGCTTAAGTTCATTACTGACGCATGGTTACAGGTAAGTTGATTCTGTCATAGTATTTATAATTGAGTGCCATTTCCTTTACTATGTTCAACTCTGTCATTTGCAGATAGTTGAGTGTAGACGTGTTCTGAAATGGACCTATGCCTATGGCTACTATCTACCTGAGCATGAGCATGCAAAGAGACAGTTCTTTGAGTATTTGCAAGGTGTTCATTTGTATCCAGAAGTATTGATGTTCTATATTTGCCTTAAACCAATGTTACTCATACTCTGTGTTCTGTAGGTGAGGCTGAGTCCGGGTTAGAACGTCTTCATCAATGTGCAGAGAAAGAACTGCAAGTTTACCTTGATGTTGATGGCCGATCCAAGGGATCCAAGGACTTCAATGAGTTCCGCACAAAGTTAGCTGGATTGACCAGGTATTTTGTGGAACTTAAGGTTGTTTGACAAGTAAAAGCATTGCAAGGATCTAGACATTCATAGACCAATTGAGTTTGTTTGGGTGAAAGGTCAATACCAATATATCTAAGTAGGGACATAGTATACACACATGGGTATTGAAAAATACCTGTCATGTAGCAAATAACTATGTTGGGTAGTAAGCTGCATGTATCAGGTGGCTGATGGTAGCCCATCTGGTATTATGTTATATTCTGTTAAAGCACATTATACTTGCAGAATACTTCCAAACGAATGTCCTAAAACGCTGAGGGGTCGTTGACAGATTCCACACATAAAAATAACTACTGGATATAGTACAGTATGACATGAATTCATTACCGTTCTGAGTATTTGGGTATATGGTGGTTTGTGACAGGACCTGATTGAGCCTGCTAAAAAATGTGCTGGTTTGAGCATTATCTTGACCGAGCTCATTAGCCAATGAGTTCCAGAATTTGGCTAACATTTTTAATGCTTGGGGCTGATATCATCTGGCTCCTTCCTGTTCTCGTTGTGATGGGTTCCTTACGTTTTTCCGACAACTGCTTTATTGATTTTAACCAGCAGGAATTCTTTGGTTACCTTCTGAACATTTACCCAGTCCAAGGCAAGAGCTGTTGTTTCCATTTTTCTAATTCTAATGCTCAAGCTTTCTTGGAGGCTTTGCATGCTGGTTTATGAATTTTTCGTATTCTTTTTGATATTAGATTTCATGTCATTATCCAAATTCCAAGCACACTATTCTATACGACAGCTTGCAAATGCTAATTAATTTTTCCAACAATCATGTAATGCTGCTGCAGTGTGACGAGAAATTACTTTGAGAATCTTGTCAGAGCCCTTGAAAACGGTTTGTCAGATGTTAATTCCCACGGCGCCTGCAGCAGGACGACGAGCTCCAAGAGCTTGGGCAGCAAGGGGAGAAGCGGGAGAGGCAAGGCAGGGAGCTCTAGATCTGGTCCCAGCCGCACCTTGGATGACTCAAGCCACTGGTCTTGTGAGCACTGCACCTATGCCAATCGAAAGTGTGCCACTGAGTGCGAAGTGTGTCACCACTGCCGGTAGGCACTTGAATCTGGTCATACAGGTTGATGGCAAAAATGGATCCTGTGGATAATATTCTGCAGCTGGACATTAATTGTAATTTTCAGGAGTAATTTGGCTGAAAGGTTTGGCCTCTGAAGTGCCTGTGTTTGTTAATGGTGATGCTTGAAATTACTCCTCCATTCGCTGTATATAACTCTCTCTGCTTAGCTTTTGTTGTTGATCATAGCAAAAGAGGCAAATGAAATATACTCATTTTGTTGTTGATGAGAGTGTCTCTCATAGGAGCACCTCCCTATATATATATATATATATTATTTACTTCGTTCTGGTACTTGGCTGATGTTTTAAACTAAAGCCTTAATAAAGGAGGGCAGTGTATATGAGACCTGCCTTGGCAAACTACTGATGGAAGTGCAGTGCGCTGATCTTCACAGTACTTTGGCACATTAATTTGATAAACCAGTACATCCCTTTGCTATCTTGTTGCATGCGTTGAATTTCGATGTAGTGGTTCTTTTGAATATAATTAAATTCGATCGCGATGCAGTTTGATGTTGATTAATTATGTGAAATGTGATTTCTATTGAAACTCACATAATTTTGCATGTATTACTGATGTGTACTTCATATACAGATGGGGATTTTGTTCTTGAAAGTAGTATTGTGTCAGTGAATTAGTTGAAGTGGAGATTATTCAGCTGTGACGAAACAATGACATGACTTCTTGTTGGGAGAGGGCTTAAACGTTGGTTCTACAAAATTGGACGTCCCTTGCACAACGACTCAGTTTATTATTCATAAGATTAATTATCACAAAAGCTCCAAGTTTTACTGTTGTTACTTGTTAGTGTGTGTGGCTCACATATAATCAATCCACATCCTAGCCACACACTTCACAACCATCAGTTACTGCTGGATTGTGCATGGGTCGTTGAGGAATTTGATGCTCCAAGTGGGGCCCACTTATTAAATATCTAAAGTCTTGACAAATTCACCTTGATGGTAGTTGGGCCTACTGTAAGATTGATTAAGTATGTGAACCTATCAATGAATGGACAGTTCACAAAAGTGGGTCCATCTCCTAATGGAGCAAAATTTGGCCGGGTCCATATAAGAAGGGGGTCATTTATTTTTAGCAATTTGGGTAGTGGGGTTCCACTGTGGTGCCTAAGGGGGTTAATTTATTTCCAGCAGTTTGGTAGAGGGCTCCACTGGTGTGATAGTTATGCTGACATGACACTCCAAGAAAGTCAAGATTTTCAAATTTGAAAAATAGAAATATAGAAGTCGATCATCATCAGATTGATGAGATAATAAAGCTTGAATGAATAGATAGAGGCCGTCCATTTAACGTAGCCAATGTTGGCACATATCAGTGTACGCTAAACCATATTTGTGAGGGCAGGGGTCATGTCGACTCAAATTCTAAGCCCTTGTGGGACCCACTTATTTGCATGCCAATCCATGTGAATATGATTTTCGGCAAAATAATTATCTCAACTAGATTATCATAACTAATATTTCGTTAAGTAATATTCTTCTATAAAATTTAATTAGAGTAGGAAGTATAATTTAAATTAGTGTCAAATTTAGATTAGTGTCAATTCATAGTGGGTTGATGAGTGTAAGGAGGTTCCATGTGGTGGTAAAAAAGCTGCCTGATACAATATGTGAGAGATACTTCACATTAGCCAGAGAGTGATGCATGGGTTCTATTACAATGCATAGATTGGGTAGCATATTTTTGGGGATAAAAACCATGTACGGAGGATCCAGGAGGTGATTACCAAATATCCTGATCACTCGTTTCACTTTTCATGATCAGAGATCGATGATGGACGTCCTCGATCGAAGGATGTTTAGATGAGGTGCCATGAATCTGGTAGAGAGGTTCAATATAGCAGTTATACCAAAGAGTGGGGAAGACATATGGAGGTTGTGGATCAATTTGGTATTTTTTTTCTTGTTAAGGGATGATCTTAGAATTTTTTTTATATGATGCATGGATACTTCAAAATGGATAACGTATCGTGTGGTATGGTATCAGATACTATAACTTTTCATTTGTAAAATCCATATCATTACCTTATCCATGGTGTATCCCTGCCGTATCCATGCCCGTCATTGGGGCATTATACTTCTATCTCCTCATGGGATATTTCTCCTTGGGATTTTGATCACTTCCTCCTACTTTCTTTCCAATGTCTAAACTCACAGGGTGAGATGCACAGGCTTGGAATGGGCCCATGAGCACCCATGGCATGAGCGAGAGGGCATGAATTTGCAAATGATGGTGTGAGGATAGGTTTGCACCTTGCAAACAATGGTGTGAGATGGTCTTTCTTACATTTTTAGAGATCCAACTTTGACCAATCCAATACACACATTCAAGCCAGTGACTGGAACTGATCCCCTTTCACATTATCTTGGAAAGTATTCACCATTGGATTTTTCACAAGAAGTTTGTATAATGTACAATAATTAAACTTTGAGATCCTAAAATTCTAAAACTAAGGGCTAGGGTCATTTGATCCGCTTGATATAACATACTTTCCCAATCTACATCCAAGCCTCTCAATTGTCATGCCTCCCTTGGTCATCATGCATCCTGGTGGTCCCCACCTAACTTGAATTGAGATAGTGAGATTTGCTAACCTTAAAAAGGGTATTTTTATCATTTGTCCATAAAATCTATAACTTTTTTTTTATTTTACCATTGGACTAGGGAGGTTTTAGTAAAAATTAAAAATATAGGGGCCTTGTTGAGGTTATTTGAAGATGCATACCAGCTCTGCCTCATTTATCACCCTGATTCCAACTGTCCTGAGATATTGTAATAAAATCTGTGTCCATCCATCCCATATTTGGCCATCACATTGCAACATTGGAAAAGTAGATTAGACATATGTTAAGAGGTAGTTTCATTATATGTTTTTTCTGGGATATGGTAAGCAAATGCAAAGCGTTCACTTGCCTTTAGCTTAGCTCAAATCAACTTCAATGTTCCTTTTATTTATTTTTATCAAACTTGCTTCAGTCCCAACCTTTTTTGATTACTACTCATCCATGGCACATGATGAGGATGAACATGGGAATCCCTTCTGTCCAAATTGTAGCTCTTGTTGTGGATCGGTTATATCATTAGACTCAAGTTGATCAGCCTAGTACTATTCACATGGTTACTTCAAATGGGCAGGTAAGAAACAAGAGAGTGACTTATAATTGATAGTTAGGATTCTGCAATCAGAGATTTTTTTTTGCATCCCCAGTATAGCCTACAATTTGTACAGATTGGCATTCTCACATACCACACCTATGGTGGATAAGAAACCACAAAGTTGTAGTTTGCAAGCATTTACCATCAGTGTTTGCTTCTTATAAATCTTAGAACAGAAGAATGGAGGCCAGGAACATGGACAGACTTTAACACTTGGTTCTTGAAACTTGTGAAGCTTCTTTGAGGTCCAACTCTAGCAATTACTTGTAGAACATCTATTTCCTGTTTAATGTATGTGTATGATGTGCATGTCAATTGGATGGCTGTGCTTGGGAGTGCCAGCGTGCTGGTTTGAAAGTGCATGCGATGAATGTCCTCTTATTCATTGTTATATAGAAGACGGTGAGTGCATCATTCGCTGAAACTCTCATCTATTCCTTTTTTTTTTCTCAATTTCTTTCTATGGTTGGTGAAATGGAACTGAGAACTTCAATTTTTGATGTTGCACTCCCCAATAGATTGAGCTATGACCCATGCAATTTACACCAATGGATGGGAAGATGTGCAACAACCCCAGATTGATGGGATCAAGCTACCACAAAGATGGTGATGACGGTGATCTAATGGGAGTGTTTAATCACATGTTCAATTCATTAATACGCCTTGTGAGTGTTTAATCAAATTTTATTTTGAGTCCAAAGTCCACACTCCACACAAGCACAAAATGACTTAGCAAAGATGAGAATGTTGAGGTGGATGTATGGTAAAACTAGGAAAGATGGATTAAAATATAAGTGCTTTTAAGAGCATTTAGGCTCGCATCAGTAGTTGATAAAATAAGAGAAACTCGTTTGAGATGATTTGAACATGTCCAATGTAGGCTACCATCGGCGCCGGTGAGGAAAATTTTTTCTATATAGGTTGATAGCTCAACAACGGGACGGGGTAGGATGAAGAGGACGGCGGTAGAAGCCATAATAATAGATCTGAAGAAATGCAACCTATCTGAGGATTTGGCGTAGGATAGATCGGAATGGAGAAACAAAATTCATGTAGCCGAGCTCGACATAGTTGGGACAAGGCTTTAACGACGATGAAGATAACGATGACTCCACACAAGCATATCTATAACAGCGGGCACCTCATTGAGCTCATGCAAGTGACTCTTAAGTGTTGCTCATTTGCAAGCATTGGCAATTCCAAGTCTAATTCATTCAGGCCTGTGTCTCCATCTTCAGGTGCTGCTTCGATGATGCCAGGAACAATTCTAGACCAAGAGCTTCCCCAGATGCCCCTGGAAAATTAATTGTCTCACCCCATAATTTCCCAAGAATACTGATTTATTGATTGTGAAATGGTAGTCATTGGCAAGCTACTATCTCAAGCTCATCCAGAAGAACTATGATGCATTGAAATAAGTTATTCTGTCATCAAGCGACTCTAATGCATTAAACATTTATAATTCTCTTAATCCCCTTGCAGTTTTGGCCCAATAACATCAGGTTTGCTAAATAAGGAATATGTCAGTCAGGGATGCATGTTATACCCTATGAGTAGAAAGAAAAAAAATGGAAAAAATGAATCAATACATTAAATGAACTCGGTTTTCTCTAACACTACAGAGTTGGTAAGAAAATTACATGGCATGGCAAACTTGGATTACCTCCAAATAGTTGCCCTAATTTTTCTTCTGTAAAGATTTTCCTTTTAACAATTTCATGCTTAGTGTATTGAGGAAAGCTCTGGAGTGCTGACGCGAAGCATTCCTCCAATCTGTACCTGATTTCATCATGGATGCAAACTCTTGGTAGCTTATGCGCCCATCCTACAAAAACAGGGAAAAAAAGTGGCAAATGATGAATAAACAGGCTTTCTGCCAAGAAAGTAGTTCTCTCCCAAAGAACAAACTTCTGTTTTGAATATTAATTTCACAGAGTTATGAAAGCAGTCTAGTTTTTGTAACAAATGATGTTATGCCCATTATATCGATCGCCGTTTTGTTGTAAAACTCCTGCGGCATTTGTAATGGTACTGTATCTAGTGAAAGACTTTAATTTCAATGGTTTTATATGGGTATTATGCAATGACTCTGGCAATAATGTGCTTTGCCTAGTTCTTTATTTATAGAATTCAGTTTTAGATATCAAATGGTGTCAAAATACTGCAAAAGTGATGTAGGCTGGGGTACCTAGATACTTTTATACGATAGCTAAACTGTATTTACAAGGTATGCTATGGATGCTGGAACTAGATATTGCATGAATAATTGTAGGATTCTGATTTAGCATCCTACTGTAAAGTATCTGTTTTTTCATGAAGATTATCTTTCTCACTCTTAAACATGACAATGATTGAAAGGAATACTAATGGAAATACTTCCACTAGATTTAAAAATGTTCTAGAACAATCAAGTTGCTTACATGGTGTGAACTAACAAAAATCTTTACGTGAGACATGAAACTTATTTTTTGAATGGGATCTTCATCCTTGTCCTTATCTTGGCAACAGAGGTTGTTGGATACTCTTCTGAAGTATTCATTCAGCAAGCCAGAACACTTAATTTCAACAAGAAGTAGACAAGTTATGATGGATTTACAGTTTGAGTAGAAGTTAATTTTCATTTTTTAACTCACATCTCCATTTTTTTATGTCTTTAGTTGGTCATAAGAATCTAGCTCGGGAGAACGGTACCTCTCTGGTAAGTGGCAGCTGTTCTCAACTAGCTGCCAAGGGTTCGAACCCTGGGTATGCCACCTTCTTCCACTTGTGTGGGCCTTCTTCCCGCTTGTGCGGGATCTCTCTTGGGTCCCAGCCCCTTGGCTGGGTTACCAAAAAAAAAAAAAGAATCTAGCTTGACGCTTCCATTAATATTAGGAATATTTGAGGTTGTGTGAGTCCTTTTAGGTGTTCTAAATTAGGAGTCCTTTTAGTTAAAATTTTGGTCATTTTATGACTTCTAATTTGGTGGAATGGATTTTGTGTAGTCTGTAAACAAGAGAATCTAGCATGCTGAACAATAGTATGTTTTTTTTGTTTTTTTTTTTTTTTGTTTTGGAATTTCCTGATGTTACCATTCAAAAATAAATAAATAAAAATCCTGATGTTGTAATTAAGAGAAGCTACAAAAGGAATTCTACCAAGTTCTGCTAGTTTCTTCGTGTGTGTGTGTATTCAACACCCACCTTGTCGGTATCGATTTCACAGATGATATCACGGATAGCCTGCTCATTTTCGGGCCGGAAGTCACCATCTTGTAAGGTTTCTCTCAACTCCTCTATTTCAATAAATCCACTCTCATTCTTGTCAAAAAATCTGAAAGCCTTGGTTAAATCATCATCACTACTGATCTTCTTTAGGTGAACAGTGACGGTGACAAACTCCTCACAGTCTAAAGTGCCATTTCCATCGACATCAGCCTGTTAGAAGTACCAATAGAGAGCTCAATGATAATGAGTAAAAACTAAAATGAACAGGCCATGCCCATTAATGCACCAAAAGAAGGAAAATACAGAATGTAATTTATTCTTATATTCTTAGAAAGTAATCACTCCATATCAAGCAAAACATGTGCATATACAAATATACCTAATAATAATAGTAATAACAATAACAATAATAACAAATTATGATGATAATATTAATAATAGTAATAAAAGAACACCAACAATTAGAAATTCGTCATGCATATCAATGATATAATGCATATGTCTATTGGACCTGTGAAAAAAAGATGTTAAAATGCATGCACCTAAGATGCACGTGCTTAGATGGATGAGCGGATTTACAAGAACTATAAAATAAGGCATGAGTGCATTAGATGTAACTTACAGGTAGCTATGATAATAGAGATTATTTGGGAAGGTTGCTTGAGATGGTTTGGGAATGTATGTAGTGATAGTCGACAAGCATTGTAGAAGTGTTGGATCTTTAGGCCTTTTTTTTCTTTCTTGAACAGTAAATATAAATATATTAAGAAGATAATAGAGATACAAGCTGGGATACAAACTGGAAACCATATGTGGGGAGTAAATGAACTAATAGGAGTAAACCAGTAGATTACATACTGCAAAAAAGATAAAAAGAAGAAGAAGAAGAAAAAACTACTGTGAAGCGCTTCTCTCAGATAACACATCCACCTCTTCATTCACCAAGTGAATAATGTGCTCAAACTCCACCTCCAACTCCGAAGATAAGAACTTAATTTCGTTGATATAAAAATAGAACTTCCATGGGCCTGTAGATGAATTATGTTCCTTAAGATACTGTTAATTATGGATGATTTTAACTTTTTTGTTCGAATATCATTGATCATGCTCCTCACCTACTTCTCCAAATGTTACCTGTTTTGATTGTTTTTAATGACATTTCTTCTCTTGCACAGTACCAAGAACTTCCGTCCTGTCATCTTCCACCTGGACAGCTGTCTAACTACTTTGAATGTTGGTCCTGGGATCCTCTTCATTATACTCCTATTTTCTTAAAGGACTAAAGTTTCTCATCTCTTTCTAAATACTCCTCCAAGTATCGTACTTTCTTGTAGCTAATCATTCTTACCATGAACCAAATTCCTACGAAAAAGCTCCTATTCATCCCTAATTACGCACACAGTTTATTCATAGAACTCTTTAAGCCGACTCCAGTTTGATGGGACAAGGCTAAGATGGTGGTGATCTCAATATGACTAAATACAAACATATATGGGCATACTAATGTACATCTAGAAAATGTGGTCAAGAGTTTTTGCTTTTAGGACTTGAAACTCATTTTATTGTTTCCCTGATTTGTTAGGAGGACTAATCTTTGTAATTAGATGGACATTTCAATAGTTGGAAACAGACACACACAAAGGCTCTAGAACATTGGTAAGTACAAACCTATGGTGTAAACTCTAATTGGGTCAGCTCCTAAATTTTTAATTTATAACTATATTATGTTAAAAAATATACAGTGCACATAAACGACATAATATGATATATAATTAATAATTTCACCATTCTATCAAATTCATCCAGAGCCTCGTAGGATCGGCTTTCTGAGCTCCATCAACAGAATACTGTGATATAGGGATGATATCAAGTTACTACGAACAACATTTGTGACAATTGAAACGAACGACAATGGGAAAATGAATCTTAAACTAGTAAGAATGACTTACAGCTTCAAGTAACATCTGAACATCTGGATCAGTAGCATCTTGCCCAATCATTTGCAGCCCCTGTTTGAGCTCTTCAAAAGTCAAGTTGCCATTTTTGTTTGTGTCC